>CM039313.1:23338120-23601481 GCA_022316695.1 Camellia oleifera | reverse complement strand
CTGATTCCCTTTGGTCAGTCCAGTCAAATGATACCCCCTTCTGTGTCAGTTGAGTCAATGGTAAGGCAATTTTGGAGAAATCTTTGACAAATCTTCTGTAATATCCAACCAATCCCAAAAAGTTTCGGACTTCTATCACATTTGTTGGTCTAGGCCAGTTCACTACAGCTTCAATTTTTTGTGGATCAACAGAAATTCCATCCTTGCTAACAACATGCCCCAAAAATATAACATGATCATGCCAAAACTCACATTTAGACAGTTTAGCATACAGTTTCTGTTCTCTTAGGGTCTGCAGGGCAAGTCTTAGATGATGTTCATGTTCTTCTATACTTTTGGAGTAAATCAATATGTCATCAATGAATGCCACAATAAAGTCATTGAGGTACGGTTTAAAGATTCTATTTATGAGGTCCATAAATGCTGCAAGTGTATTGGTAACTCCAAAAGGCATAACTAAAAATTCGTAATGTCCATACCTCGTTCTAAAAGCAGTTTTATCAATGTCTCCTGGTTTAACTTTCGGTTGATAATACCCCGATCTGAGATCAATCTTGGAAAACACTTGAGCACCCTGTAACTGATCAAATAAATCATCAATACGCGGCAATGGGTATTTATTTTTCACAGTTACCTTGTTCAATTCATGGTAATCAATACACAGTCTCAGTGAGCCGTCTTTCTTCTTTACAAACAAAACGGGTGCGCCCCACGGTGAAGTACTAGGCCTGATAAACTTCTTGTCTAACAGTTCTTGCAGTTGCACTTTCAATTCTTTCAATTCAGTTGGAGCCATTCGATAAGGAGCTTTTGATATTGGCTGCGTTCCCGGAATCACATCAACGGTGAACTCAATCTCCCTGTCAATCAGATCCCCTGGCAGATCATCTGGAAATACATCTGGGAATTCTCTGACTATAGGAATACAGTTCACATCAGTTTTAACATTATCATCAGTAGATACAGTCAGTACGAAACACAGATATCCTTTACACCATTTTTTAATCAATTTAACAACTTTCACAGAAAAAATCAAATACAGAGGAGGCACTACTCCAACCCCATTAAACACAAATTCAAGCAAACCAGGTGGACAGAAAACAACTTGCTTTGTTACACAATCAATGGTAGCATGGTATTTTTGTAACCAGTCCATCCCCAATATCACATCGAAATGATCAATATTCAATGGCAGTAAATCAATAAACAGATGCATGTCCCCAACAATGATTTCACATGCAAGGTACATATAAGCACATGTCATGGATCCCCCAATAGGTGATGATACAGCTAACAGATAATTCATAGGTTCTAAGGGTCTATTCAATTTCCGTGAAAAAGCATGCAATACATATGAGTGTGTAGACCCCGAATCAATCAGTACAAATGCATTTTGAGTACAAATAGAGACGATACCTGACACAACGGTCTCAGTATTTTGTACGTCTCCCGGTACTAGGGCGAACACTCGGCCTTGCCTCATGGGCTCTTTCCAGTAGCTTTGGGGTTCAGTTTTTGTGCGACAGTTGATGTTGCTGCGCTTGGTGCAGCTTTTCTATTGGTCTGCGGAGCAGAGGGGCAGTCTTTAACCATGTGGCCCACCTTGCCACACCTGTAACAAGCACCAGATAGGTTATAACAAACTCCTTATGATTCTTACCACATTCGGAACAGGGTGGTATGGACCACTTCCCCTGGCGTGGCTAGTTGTTGACCCCGCATTCTGTTTTTGTTCAATGGGTTATGCTTGCCTTTCTTGAATTTAAAATTTGTCTTTTACCACGCCATTCAGAACGTCCGGTGTTTTAGATGATTTCACTGCTAATCGATGTTCGATTTTGGCCATCAATGCTCGGTCAAGACACCTACATAGGGTCGGTAGCTTTAAAACACTTATTCTGTCGAGTATTGCAACATTCAGGCCGCCTTCGAACCTCCTAGCCTTTTTATAGTCGTTGATCCACATGTGTGGTGCATATCTAGCAAGTTTCAATAAATTTTGTCTCATATTCCGCCACTGACATGGTGCCTTGTTGTCAGTTGCTCAAATTCAATCACCTTCTGTCCTTGACACAACTGAGGAAAGTACTTTTCAAAGAAGGCTACTTTGAATTAGCCCAAGTCATAACAGTGTTGTCATCACGGGTAAGCATCCACCACCTTCTGCTTCCTCTTGCAGAGTAAAGGTAGCCAACAACACTTTATGCACCTCAGAACATAGAAAAACCTCAAACAACTTTTCGGTCTCAAGAACCCAAGCTTCAGACCTTTAACGGTTCAAGGCCTCCCTGAAAGGATGGCGATTTCAGTTTGCTGAACTTCTTGGTGAGGGCAATTATGTCCCCATCATTACATTCACATTCTGTACATTCGCATTCTGTTCCGTACAGCCGAGGATGAGGTAGGGGCTGTTTGTTCTGTTGTTGCTCTAACCTTGCAGGTATCAGTTCCATCATTCTTTCCATTCTTGCCTCAGTGGATGAGGACTCAGATTCATTCGCATTATCCATTTCACTATAAGCAGTTATAACAATTATAAGCATATACAGTTGCATACTTAAACAGTTTAACACATTGACTTATGTCCAGTCATGTCATAACCACACACTTTTTATGCTCATGTAATACCCTAATTGCTTTTCTAGGACACCCTATAGCTCATTTGAACACGTGTGTACAGTATAACTCGTGGTCAAGTATCGCTCTGATACCACTCTGTCACGACCCAAACCCGCCCCTATGGGTTTAACACCGTAACCGGCCAATAATCCGAGATTACCAAAGGCCTGCTTAACAGTAAGACAGTATAATAGAGTACAGGGGCATGGCGGAAGCCAATACAATAAATAAACAATGTCCAATGAGCTGTGACAGTCTGTATGCAAAAAGATTTTTCATATATTTGTACAGGCAGTGACAACAATATGTACATTATATACGACCATTCAGAGCAAGGACCCAAAACCCTATTTAAACAGTACAGTACAGTCTATACAATATTACAAAACGGTACAGAGACAGGCGGGGAAATAAAACACCCCTAAGCCATAGCTTGGTAGGCTCGGAACCTCACAATGAGGCACAGTGGTTGGCTTGACAAAACTGGAGTTTACCCCGACGCTTCTAGCTTTGGTCCGGTGCCTGTACACCTACATATATATATATATATATATGAGCAGTGAGCTAAGCCCAGTGAATAACATAATGCGTAAAGAGGTTTAGAATGAATGTCCATACAGTAATGAAAACAGTTCCTTAAATCAGTATTTCAGTCTTTCAGTCAATCAGTCATATGTGGTACATTCATTAGCATAACAGTAAACAGTAGGTCTTAAAAGACCGAACAGTAAGTGATGGCCACCGAACAGTAAGTGATGGCCACCGAACAGTAAGTGATGGCCATCGATCAGTAAACAGTAGTGGTTCCATGAGGGAACTAACAGAGATCTTTGTAACAGTAACAGTGAACAGTATGTGCTAAGGATGCCACAGTACAGTTCAGAATATAGGACATACATTCATTCAGTAAACAATATCAGTTCAGTAACCAGTTCAGTTCAGTATTCAGAAGATAGTCATTTTGAACATATCTTTACACAATTGTTACTCATAGAGTTCTGGGCTCCAGTAAGCTAGAGCGTCTCCTCGGAATGCCAACCCTATACAGTTAACAGGTTGAACACACACTAAGTTTCACAGGTGGGAAAGATAATAACTTAATCCCTAAATTTGCCTTGGTGTGTTCTACATCCATATCCTCTTTAACATGCCTTAAACTAGGCCTAAGAACGCCTAGGAAGGGATGAGGATGCAAAGATGCACTTAGAAAACATTTTACAAAATTTGCTGAAAATAAGGGTCTCACTCGAGTGAGGATTCCTTCGCTCGAGCGGACATGCAGACAAAGGATCTTCGCTCGAGTGTGAATTCCATTGCTCAAGCAGACTGTGTGCTATAGTAAAAATATTGGATGCTCAAAATTTACGCTCGATGCTCGCTTCAGTGTGAGACACAGCTCTTCGCTCGAGCGTAGGTCCCTTCGCTCGAGCGTACGCCTGCGCGCACCAAGATTCTGAGAGCTTGAAATTTACGCTTGAGCCACCATTCCGTCGCTCGAGCATATCTCAAGGTAAATGGTGGTCACTCGAGCGTAGAATCCTTCGCTCGAGCATAGAAGCCAAATTCTGGAATTTCCAGATTTGCCTCCCAAGCTCAAACCAAGCATTCCTAAGCTCAAAACTCAACCTCTTGGGCCCAAATTCTGGAAAACACAACTAAACTCAATATACAACAAGTTTCAAAGCTCAATTTGAGAATTTCAAGCCCAAGGGTGAGTCAATTAAATCCAAATTTCAAACCCATTTTCATAAACATGAAGAACATGCAAACATGTATGAATTCAAATCATTTCAAAGCTTCAATTTGATGCTCTAGTGAGCCAATTGTTCCAAAACAAGTTGAAAACATGGACCATTGCAAAATTATGAACATGCATGTATCATTCCATGAAAGACAACTCCAAAACTTCAAATTAAAGGCATGCATGCATGAACTAGGCTCCAATTTGACATATATGGACCAATTCAAGGCTCAAATCACTAAGGATACAAGAACTAGGCATGAACAAGCTTAAACACAACAATGAGAGGTTAAACGCCTTACCCAGAGCTTCAATTACAAGTTAGAGGTTCAATTTGCCAATTTACACTTCAAATCCTTCACTTCAACCAAGTTCCAAGCCAATTAGAGATCAAAACACACTCTCTCCTTACTCTCTCTCTCTCTCTAGTTCGGTTGGCTCAATAAGAAGGCTAATGAAATGTTGTATAATGCAAGACCTAGTCTTGGACAAGGCATGGTGTAGTGGTCCACTAGATAGCATGATTGTAATTAAGCTAACTCTTGTAATTGGCTTATTTTAATCTAATTTAATCGTACCAAGACACATTTTAACTAAATACACCATAAAATCACATAAATTATGATGGTCCTAAAACACCAATCAAGTTCTGGTTCGGCTGCCGATAAGGCCTTCAATTAACAATCGAAACACAACAACATGAACAGATAATCAGATAGTCAAACAGATAGAATGCAAATTAACATATATACTCAGTCAATTCAGTTCCAGATTCCAGTCAGTCAGTTCAGTATTTCAGTTGATTCAGTACTTCTCATAATCAGTCTCAATTTATCAGTATTCGGTAGTAAATCGGTAATCAGTTGTGAGGGTTATTACACTTAATGTGTTCGTTGGGCAAACAATTTGTAGTACTGTTATTGTTTGTTGTTGATCATTTCATCCTAGGAGATAGATGTCCACATTCTGAAAGTACTGTGGAGAGGACGAATCTGTCTTAAGGACACAGTATCAAACACTGGACTTGATCAAAATATTATTCAAGAATTAATCAAGTAAGTTGTTTATTGATTTTCTATTTTATTATTATTTATTTAAATCAGATTTTGATTTTATTTTTTGTAACAAAATAAAAATTTATTTATTTTATTTTATTTTATTTGTCTGGTTTGATTTTTGTAATCAAACGAATTCTCTCTTTTCTTTTATTTCTTTTGTATTCTGGTTGTTGTTAAGTACACAACAGAATATAATTTTCAAATACAGTGAAGATTGTTCAACAATCTTAAGACAGAATTATTTTTGGTATCTTTATTGTATTTAATTGTCTGTGTTTTTCACAAAGTGATATTCTAGTTGGAAAATACAAATAGTATTTATAAACTATTTGACAGATAGTAGTAATATACTGTCTATTTTTCTTTGACAGCTAGTAGTAATATATTTGTGTCATTAACAATTGCAGAATATTATTTAGTGTTACAGAAAATTATTGTGGTTTTTTGTTTTTCTGGTTTTAGTAACAAGGAAAATAAAATTATTTTGTGTTATAATTTATTTTCTGGTTTTAATAACTAGAAAATTAATTTGTGGTTTGTTTTTCTAATTTTTGTAATCAGATATTATGGCTACTGCAACTAAAAATGTAACTGGAAGTGGTACTCCAATTGTTACACCAACACCGGTCCCTATCCAGAACCATATTCAAGTACCAATAAATCATGGAGAAAAATCGAAAAAATTTAACGGTACTGAGTTTAAAAGATGACAGTAGAAGATGCTGTTCTATCTTACAACTCTAAATTTTGGCCCGGTTTCTCTATGAAGAGGCTCCAGCACTTAAAGAGGGTGAAAAGTGATCGGCAAGTTGTTGCCGCTGTAGATGCTTGGAAACATTCAGATTTCTTATGCAGAAACTACATCCTCAATGGCCTTGACAACATGCTGTATAATGTTTACAGTCTTCTGAAGTCAGCAAAAGAATTGTGGGATTCTTTGGAGAAGAAATACAAGATAGAGGATGCCGGCACGAAGAATTTGTTGTCGGTAAATTTCTAGTCTTTGTTATGGTAGACTCCCAAACAGTAATTTCTCAAATTCAAAATTTGCAAATAATTTTGCATGATATTCATTCGGAAGGTATGTCTCTTAGCGAGTCTTTCCAAGTCGCTGCTTTAGTGGAAAAGTTACCACCGGCTTGGAAAGATTTCAAAAATTATTTAAAACATAAACGCAAGGAGATGACCATGGATGAATTAATTGTAAGATTAAGAATTGAGAAAGATAACCGAAAAACTGAAAAGAGGAATGGGAAAAATCCCATTGAGTCTAAGGCTAATGTGGTTAAACAAGTTCACAAACCACATAACAAAAAGAGGAAGTTTACTGGAGATGGTCCTAAACAAGGCGACAACAATGGCAACAAGAAGTTCAAAGGAAAATGCTATAACTGTGGCAAGACTGGACATCGAGCTTCTGACTACCGCAGCCCTAAGAAGGATCGCGGAAGTACAAGCAAGAAGACTACCAATCAGGCCAATATAGCTGAACTAGATTACATCTCTGACGGGGTGAATGACATCAACCTCTCTGCTGTGGTGTCTAAGGCTAATTTAGTTGAAAATCCCAAGGAATGGTGGGTTGACACTGGGGCAACTCGTCATATTTGTGCGGACAAGAAGATGTTCACTACCTACAATGAGGCTGCAAATGGTGAACAACTTTTGATGGGAAATTCTTCTACTTCTACTGTGGCTGGACAAGGAAAGGTGATCTTGAAGATGACATCAGAGAAAGAACTGACCCTCAACAACGTACAACATGTACCTGACATTCAGAAGAATTTGGTTTCTAGCTCTTTGTTAACTAAAAATGGTTTTAGGCTTGTTTTTTAGTCTGATAAATTTGTATTATCAAAGAGTGGTATGTATGTTGGTAAGGGATACATGAGTGATGGTCTCTTCAAATTAAATGTAATGAAAATTGTACCAAAGTTGTTATGAATAAGAATAACACATCATTTACTTATATTCTTGAGTCAAATTTATGGCATGGTAGATTAGGACATGTGAATTTTGATGCTTTGCATAAATTGATTGGTTTGGATTATATACCAAAGTTTGAAATTAATCCTAATCATAAATGTGAAATTTGTGTAGAAGCAAAACTAACTAAGGCTCCATTTAAATCGGTTGAAAGGAAAATCGAACCTCTAGAATTAATTCATACAGATGTATGTAATCTTAAATTTGTTCAAACTAGAGGAGGCAAAAAGTATTTCATAACATTTATCACTGATTGCACAAAATATTGTTATGTTTATTTACTTAGAAGTAAAGATGAAACTTTAGAAATATTTAAACTCTACAAATAAGAAGTTGAAATTCAACTTGGTAAAACCATTAAAATGGTTAGAAGTGATAGGGGTTGTGAATATGATGCACCATTAAATGAATTTTGTGCACAACATGGCATTATTCACCAAATTACAGCACCTTATTCTCCTCAGCAAAATAGAATTGCTGAAAGGAAGAATAGAACCCTAAAAGAAATGATGAATGCCATGTTACTAAGTTCAGGTTTACCACAGAACTTGTGGGGGAAAGCAATATTGTCTGCTAATTATGTTCTTCACAGAATACCCCACAAGAAAACCAACAACACTCCTTATAAATTGTGGAAAGGTCGACCGTCTTCCTACAAATACTTAAAAGTGTGGGAGTGTTTGGCAAAAGTTGAAGTTCATGTTCCTAAAAAGACTAAGATTGGACCAAAAATAGTAGATTGTGTGTTTATTGGTTATGCTCAAAATAGTAGTGCATATCGGTTTCTGACTTATAAATCAGAAATACTTGATATAAATGTGAACACTATTATAGAGTCAAGGAATGCTATGTTTTTTGAACATGTCTTTCCTTGCAAGAAATGACAAGAATTAAGTTCATAGAAAAGAACTTATGATTGTAGTCAAAGTCAAGAGACTAATGAGAATCAAACACAAAAGACTAGTAATGGTCTCGACCAACAGGATTTAATTGATAATGAACCAAGACAAAGTAAGAAAGCGAGAACATCAAAATCCTTTGGTCTAGATTTTCTGACATACCTGTTAGAAAATGAACCTCAAAGCTTTAAAGAAATAATGACAGGTCCTGAAGCACCTTCGTGGAAAAAGGCTGTTAATAATGAAATTGAATCCATTATGCAAAATCATACTTAGGAATTGGTGGATCTTCCACCTAGTTCTAAACCTCTTGGATATAAGTGGATATTCAAAAGAAAAATGAAAGCAGATGGTTCAATAGACAAGTATAAAGCAAGACTTATAGTAAAAGGTTACAAACAAAAGGAAGGTCTGGACTATTTTGACACATATTCCTCTGTGACAAAAAATAACATCCATTTGCATGCTTATTGCTATAGCAGCGTTGTTTAATTTAGAAATACATCAAATGGATGTTAAGACAGCTTTCTTAAACGGTGATCTAAATAAAGAGATCTATATGGAGCAACCTGAAGAGTTTGTAGTGCCGGGGCAAGAAAAGAAAGTTTGTCGGCTTGTAAAATCTCTTTATGGATTAAAACAAACACCTAAGCAATGGCATGAAAAATTTGATCATGCAATGCTTACTAATGGGTTTAAGATAAACGAATGTGACAAGTGCGTCTATGTTAAAAACATTGACCAAGGATATGTCATAATTTGTCTTTATGTGGATGACATGCTTATCATTAGAAGCAATCAAAACATGATCAAATTAACTAAGCAAATGCTTAACAAAAGATTTGATATGAAAGATATGGGGGTCGCAGATGTTATATTAGGAATGAAAATTACTAAAACATCTGACGGATATGCATTATCTCAATCACATTATATTGAGAAAATTCTTGGTAAATTTATCAAGGATGATATGAATTTAGCCAGAACACCTGTAGACATCAGTCATTATTTATCGAAAAATAAAGGTGATGCGGTGTCTCAGTTAAAATACTCCCAAATCATTGGAAGCCTAATGTACCTAATAAATTGTTCTCGTCCTAACATAGCTTATGCAGTCAGTAAATTGAGTAGGTACACTAGTAACCCCAGAGAAGACCATTGGACAGCGATCATTCAAGTTCTTAGATATCTAAGATTTACTCGTGATCATAGTTTGAACTTTACTCGATATCCAGCAATACTCGAAAGTTATTGTGATGCCAATTGGATATCAGATACTAAAGATTCAAAATCCATTAGTGGATATGTCTTTACTCTGGGAGGTGCTGCTGTTTCTTGGAAATCCACGAAACAAACTTGCATCGCACGATCCACAATGGAATCTGAGTTCATTGCTTTAGACAAAGCAAGAGAAGAAGCAGAATGGCTTCGCCATTTTTTAGAAGATATTCCAATGTGGTCTAAACCTGTGCCAACTATTTACATTCATTGTGATAGTCATCTGCAATAGGCAGAGCACAAAATCATATGTATAATGGTAAGTTACGACACATTCGTCGTCGACATAATACCGTAAGGCAATTGCTCTCAAATGGAATAATCTCAATAGATTATATAAAATCTAAAGAGAATATTGCGGATTCGTTAACAAAAGATTTGACAAAAGAACAAGTGTATAGTTCATGGAAGGAAATGGGATTAAAGCCTATTACATAAGAGTCATCATAATGGTAACCCTACTTATATAACTAGAGATCCCAAGAACTAAGTTCAAAGAGACAACTAAGTTATGTGTGGCTCGCTAGAAATCACCTAGGGATTAAAATTCCTTACCCATTCCTATGGTAAGAGTAATATCTACAACATATATTGTCTGCAGGGGTATAAGGATAAGCTTTGCTTTTAATGATTACTTATATCTTGATTAAGGTATAACATCAAGACGAGTATAAGAAGATACTCACAATAAGAATCACCTATATGAGTGTCGAACTGGGACCGGTTCTATGAGAATAAAGAGGCTACATTCTCTAGAAGCACTCATGAAAACCAGAAGTGTTCAAAGCTAAAATGAACACAACAATGAGAACCATGATGTGTTAGAAGATATTTTGTGTGAAATCTATTGCCTTGGCTTACACAAACGGCTAAACAATTCAAGGCATCGCGTCCATTGGTTAGCTAGTAAGTCAGATAGGTTATCACTAAGGAAGGTTCAAGGCCGAAAGCTACCTATCATGATGCAAGATATTTTCGATTTATACTCTTTCGAAAAATTCTGCATATTGTTGCATTTCCGTTGTCATCAAATTCCATTCATATGGGGGATTGTTAGAAATGGTTGGGAAAAATTCTGGAAAACAGAATTTTTTCTAACTTTGGTCTAATATTTAGGTAGGACCTATGCGTCGATTTTTGCAAGTCAAAGTGGTAACACTTTCTATACCGCGTTGTGATTCACGTGGTATATTTGGTTACTCAAAACCATTATCGAGTGAATGGAAAATTGAAGCCAAAGTGTGCTCCATGGAAATAGAGTTTTGGTAGAAAATTCTTAAAGGTTTGAAAAATGGCTTGTCCCACATTGATTTGGTGGGAAGTTTTGAGTGGGTTTATAAGGCATGGTATTGGAACTTGGGGTGTGCCCAAAGGGGTACCCAAGTTTTGTAGAGATGGAGGTTATGGGCTAGACCCATTGGACCCAAAAATCACCACACACGCGCTGCAGTCCGGTCGGGCTGGCTTGGGCGCGGGTGCGTGGTATGTGGTTGAGTTGGGCTTGTTCGGCCCAATACTAATCTTTTTGGGCCAAAAACATTTGAATTTAAATTTTAAAATTTGTCCCAGAATTCATTCCGAATTTCTGTCCAGATTTAAATTTCAATTTTTGAATTCAAAATTATTGCACATCTTCACAGACAAATCCGAATCTGTCCAAATTCAAACCCAAAACTGTTTTATCTATTTGAGATTCAAACCAAATTCGGTTATCTATTCAAATTCAAACCGAACAGGTGCTGTATCTGTTCAAAACAGATTTGCTACTTGTTGGATTCAAACTGAGCAGTCACCAAACTACCACTTCACCTATATAAATAGGCAGTCCCTCATTTGGTTTTTTACTCCAATTTCCGTCCATCTTTGTTGCAATTCATCTCTATATTTTCCTGCATTTAATTTTTGAAAGAAATAGTGTAAACACTTAGTGTGTTCGTTGGATAAACAATTTGTAGTGCTGTTATTGTTTGCTGTTGATCATTTCATCTTGAGAGATAGATGTCTACATTCTGAAAATATCGTGGAGAGGACGAATCTGTCTTAAGAACACAGTGTCAAACACTGGACTTGATCAAAATATTATTCAAGAATTAATCAAGTAAGTTGTTTATTGATTTTCTATTTTATTATTATTTATTTAAATCAGATTTTGATTTTATTTTTTATAACAAAATAAAAATCTGTTTTTATTTATTTTATTTTATTTGTCTGGTTTGATTTTTGTAATCAAACGAATTCTCTCTTTTCTTTTATATATTTTGTATTCTGGTTATTATTAAGTACACAACAGAATATAATTTTCAAATGCAGTGAAAATTATCCAACAATTATTGCTCCTGAATTCAACAAGTAGGAAGCAATGGAAATATTTTATGATGGTGCTTGAGATGTTGTTGTTCAGTTCATAAAACATGATGTAACTCTCTTCATCCAAATCTAGTTTTTATTTATTTATTATTTAAATAAATTAAAAAAAAAACACTTTATTGCTAAGTACTTTCTTTGTCCTAACAGTTTCACTAGTGGCATTTGAGAAAAGCGATGGGGGAGACTAAAATCATATTTGTTTGTAGAGATGGTCATGGACCTAATAGTTTTATGGGATTAAAAATACCTTCTAATGAGGGGATTAGCAATTCAGGTGGGAGGCGGTATTCAAATCCAATCCCATTAGATTAGAGATGAAATTATTGTTGTCCCTCATTTTATAAAAATAATTTAATATAAAAATAATTTTTAATATTAAAATAAAATAGTATAATAATGTATATACCAATATATATATATATATATATCAACATAAAATAATATAGTACCAAAATATAATTTTTAATATTAAAATATATCAAAAACATCAAGAGTATTTATGAAATTTCATATAATTAATCTCATCATAGAATAACAAAACAAACATGAATTCTTACTAGTCCGATACTCATAAAAAAAAAACATAATTTTTCTTAATTCCCTCGCTAACAATCTTTTCACTAACAATCTCACCCAACCTAACTCTAAAAATAAACAGACCCATTGGTTATTGCAATATTGTCCACATCAACTATTTATTAAAAAAACGCACTTTTGAAATTATTTGTCAAAATACATCACCTTTTTGGAATCACAACTTGGGTCATAAATCACAATTTCATTTAAAATTACTTCTTTAAGTTGTGATTTTATGCTGAATTGGTCGATTGTGATTTTGACAACTTAGCCAACGGGACGAAATTAAAGTTGTAGGTTGAACTTGCAATTTTCCAAAGATGAAATCCAAATTCAACCACCAATTATATTCCTGTTATAAATAGTTGGATGGATTTTACTTTGAGATAAAATTGCAAGTTATACTCGCGATTTCTAATTTTGTCCAATCACATGTTCAACCTGCAATTTTAACTTTGTTGTCCTAACAAAGTAATGAAGTTGGCATTTGGCCAATTCTAAGACAAAATCACAACTTAAAGATGTAATCTCAATTATTTGAATTATGTATATGGAGAGAGACAAGAAATTTTTGTAACATACCAGCTTATACAATACCAAGAACTGCATAGAAATTTAAGTTCTATTACTTGCCTGCAATAAAGAAGTAGAATGTAACAACCAATTCCCTCACTCAAAAACTTTTATTTTCAGAAGCCTCTACAAATTCATCTTTGAAATTGTATCAAATAACTGTCACACTCTGATTAAAATTAAAATGTATTCAACCACCAGAAGCTCAAATTGATGTTCCCATTCATGGATCCTAAGTAACATCACACACACATGAGAGAGAGAGAGAGAGAGAGAGAGAGTGAGAGGAAGAGATCTGGATACACTGAAGGCCATAGGCCTCTAAACTGATTATTACCACACACAAAAAAAAAAACAAAAAAAAAAACAAAATATAAAATGCTCATAATTAACTTAAGTAGTAGAATTCGACTAGAACATAACCGATATAGGTGTCTAGGAGCCAAAAGAAAAGCAACATATCCAAGACTTATTGTTAGACCGGTGAGATGACAAAATGGGAATTAGATTACCTATACCATATATCTTGCACCCTCTAAATCAATACGTATATGCCTCTTAAATACTGTTATTTCCTTTCTCATTCTTCAGCCTTACTGGTCGAAACTAGAAAAATGAAATTCCGTGTGCCATGATATCATCAGCGTGATCCCTCAAGCCCAAGCCTCCCTTGTAGCCAATTGCAAACTTCATCCATCTCTTTAGGGACTGTGTAATGACCGAGCCTGCGCAAATCAAAACAATGATTCAGAAAACTGCCTAGTGATCTTTGTAGTATATTAGAGTTAATGAACGCTTCCTAACAAAATGGCCGGTCAGATGGATACCCGTCATAGGATTTGAATGTAAGATAACGAAATCCTGCTAAACTCAAGTACTGTGCGGAGTTCTCTCCAAATTTATAAGCCACCACATCATCACCTGCAGAAGGCAAATAATATGGTAGAATTGTTAACTACGACATTGTGTGACACGTCTTTTTATGTGCCCTCATATATTATAAACATGGGACACTTCTTCAATTCTGTGATAATATAAACATGGGCATCCCATGAAATCTAAAGGACAGCAGTCCAAATTCTCTTGCAAAATTGGTTGATCTCAGCTAGTTTAGTGATCATGCAAGACTAATGCTTGGTGGGATATTTGATTCAACTCATTTTCACGAATCACATATACAACATACCTAATAATACAAGCAAAAGGGATTTTAATGCTTATGTAGGTTTCCAATGAGAGATTGAGAAGGATCCTCAGGAATAAAATTTTCATGTATCTAATTCTACCAACTATGAATTATCAGTAATTAGGAACAAGAAGCTGGTAATTACAGTGGATGTCCCAATACCAAAAAAACAGCAAATTGAAGACTCAAATTTTAAGAGCAACAGTTTGCTAGTTCTCACTAGTTTGAAGCTATATGCATGAAGTTGAACATGTGAGAAAAAAACTTATCATTCCCAAGAAAACTTTTTTTTTTAAAAAAAGGGAGTCCAAAATGCAATATACATACAGATTCCGTGACAGAGCAAAATAGGCAAAGATGCAGCACGCCTTGCAGCCTCGTGTGATCCTTCTATCTTGTTCCTCAATGTCCTGCATAAACTTGCCATTAACCAATAAGCATGGTAATATTTTGAAGAGCACTATAAGGCGCGCACATTACATCTTTACTTGTGAAAAGATTTATGAATCAACAATGAGTGAGCTGTACATGAGATAACACGGTACAAAACTTATTAGCTATTTTGCTCACCTTGGAACTCAATATAATATTAGTTTGAAAACAATTACAAATATGGCCAGAGGGAGCTATCAAATGAGATATTTCAGAATCATCTCATACGAATCTTATTTTATTTGGTAAATTGGTTATTTTCAGCATGGGAAAACAGTACATATAACAGAGGAACAAAGAGGAAATGAGAAGGAAGATATTGCATTCATACCTTGAACCAGGAAGCCAACCACTTAGACCAACAATAGCCCTCAAGTTAACAGGGTAAGCGATCCCATTTCCATATTTTCCCTGGGCAAAACAAGTTGCAGAGTAGAGGGCAGTTGCAGCACCCATACTAAAACCCCCGATACCAAGTTTAACTGTAAATGAGTTAATACAAAAATAATTAAATAAATGAAAAGGCATAGAATTCCTAAACAACACGTTGGTAATTTATTCATGATAGTTGATGAAACTTTTTATCACGATAGATAAATGAACTACTAACTAAACACATGGAAATTAAGTAATTTCATGGCCTATAATCAATGAAGTAACAAGGCAGAAACTTACTATCAGCAGGCTCTGTTGACAACAAGTTTGCAATATGCGCTACTGAAGCATCTAAACCTTCGAAATCATCAGGACTATCTTCTGAAAGTTCTCCAACGTCAAACCCTAATACGAAACCACAAAAGCACTTTTAGATAATTGTATTAGTATCTCAGCATCAGAAGAAATCTAAACTTTAATCTTACATGCGGTGCGAGGGAATCCACCAAGTATAGCCACTGGGCGAGTAGGAGCAGTTGGGCATATCCACTTGATCTGCATCATAGAATTTCAGCATAAACAAATGATAAGTACCAACTAAGTTTTGCAAAAATCAAAGAACCATATACACGTGCATGGTCACAAGGCTAAGTATAAAGTTCAAAAATATTTCAAGGGATATGGGTTCTTACATTTGGAAGAGCAAGTTTTTCCAAGAGTTGGAACCAGCTGCAATAACAAACACAGCACAGAATGAGGAACCATGTCTCAATTGTATAGAACTCTAAAATTGTTGACACTGTGTTAATAAACATATAATGATAATCAATCCACAAAACAAGAATGTCTCTTTCCTAGGTCTGAACAACCATTATTTTAGCAAATAAAAAAAATAAACACTTCATTGTGCAAACACGTAATTGCTTATGTAATTAATATTGGGACCATAATAATTAAGTGAAAGCAGAATCCCACGTGAAGAAAGCATTAAGAAAACTGTGCAAAGTTGCAGGAATGCAGCCAATTTTTCCTTGAATTAGGGAAGTGTGCTCATCACGGCATAGCGGGGACTGAGGAAAACAATTTACGAAATTCATTTTACTTCAGTCAGAGTATTCTGTGTGAAAAGGATAACTTGTTTCTCAGCAGCCAAGAGAAACAAGATAGTGAACTAAGGGCCCCAATCAAGCATTGTGCATAAATTCCAATGCTAATTCAAGGTTTTCTAATTAAGCCTAGAATCGAATGAGAAAAGAAATGATCCCACAAAGAAATTAAGTCATATATAATTTCAAGGTGCCACTGCTTTCTCACATTGGCTCATACAAAATTAGAACCACAGTGAAAAGTGAAAAATGCTATGCAAACTAACAAAACTAGAAACTTTCGAATTGAAACAGGGCCCACTATAATAATATGACAAGTATAATTCAACTGTGACTTTGAAAATATTTAACATTGAAAACTATAAGCAACAGGCCAACCGTATCGGGGAAATGATCTAGATTATCAATATCTCCAACAACAACAAAAAAATTTAAAAAGAAAAAGAAAAAAGAAAGGAAGGGAGAGATTTTCAGGTCTCAAATGAGGATACTGATAGGCAGAGTTTCTTGAACAGGGATCTTTGCTGACAATATGCTCTTTTTTTCGCATCATGTCAAACAGAAAAAATGAAAGATTCAAATAAGTAATAAAGAATGTACATCCTTAAGTTTTGATCTCAAGAATGCTAAAGATCAGCCCTAAAAATACCCAAAAAAGATATTAAGAGTGGAAAAGGAGTAATTCTACCTCGAGCCATTATCGCCAAGGCCATGCAACCAGACAATTGTAGCCTGGTGTCTCCCTTTTGGCTTCACCACATATGTCCTTCCAAATTCAACTGTCCTTCTAGTTGTTCTGCTACCTGACATTTGTAGCAACAAAATCATTGTTCCAAAAATCATACAAGTTTGAAGTATAGAAACTTAACTTCACTGGCCGAAAAAAAGCATCATCATCCAACTATAATTAGGGCTGCAAAACGAACTAAGCTCCTCGAACTTGACTCATGTTTGGCTTGTTAAATTTTCAAGCCAAGCTTGAACAACCTTCTATTCAGCTTGACAAGCCTATATGCACTATAAAAAATGAAACTATTCGGGCTTCCTTAAAGTTCGTTTGAGATTGATAAGTTATGTAACAACCCAAGCTTTCGAACACATTTTAAAGCTGAGAAAGTTTTCAAACCAAGTTTGAACAACTTATTACTTAGGTCAACTCAACTCATCTGCAGCCCTAACTATAATTTGACTCAAATTTTCGATAGAATAAGAAAACCACCCACTTGAACAATTGAATGATTAAGATAACAAATAGGAATCCATAAAACATAAACCCAAGCCAAGATGAAATAAAACTAACCAGAACCCGTTGAAGAGCTTGTTCGACTCATTGTCCTGCCCTTGAGGAAGTGCACAAATTAGACCACCTAATGCAAGGAAGTAGAAGATGTACTGCAATGAAGAATGCCCAGATGACAATCTCTATTTATACCCAAATGAGTAGATTGAAAATGGAATAAATTGTGTGCACATGTAACACTATCTATGACTATGAGTACCCGGATGTGCATTGTGCCTAAAATCACCTAAAACCCCCCAAAAAAGAGAGCATCCATGAAAAGCAGAGGTAAAGAAAATGACAAGCAGGAAATCTTTCTATGAGTAGCAGAGAGAATCAAAGCAGAGAAATCACAGAGCACATTCATGCATTCACGGGCTCTAGATTTGCAACAGAGAGAGAGAATCTATATGCTGGCAGGCAATGGACATAAATAAAGTAAAACCCACAAGTGCAAATTCAGAATATTACTGAAAACAAGAAAGAATAATCCCAAATTTGTGAGAGGGAAAATATCTCTCTTTCTCAATCATTTGTTTATGTATTTGTGATGATTGATGGATACCCATTAACTTGAAAGTGAAGTTCAGGTGTCCAATCTATCATCATTGACATTAATCTGATGAATATAGGAATAATCAAGAATTTGTGGGCTTAGGGAACTGGGAGGTTTAAGTTTTTGCTCTTTGCTAAACTGGAATTCTTGGGTGGAAGTCTGAAAGAGAAATGGGCCAAAAAGCATATGAACTTTTCCCTCATTTTCTCACCTTTTCTCTCTCTTACCTTTGCTTTTTCTTGTTTGCCACTCATTATTTGGTGCTCATCAAGTCTCGCATTCATGATGAATTTTGTTTGTTACTCCACAAAGCACAGAGTAAGTCCAAAACTGGTTCTTCCTTATTTCTCCAACAAAATTATTATAAATAATAACAAAAAAAAAAAGATATGATTTTTATTTTTATCTATTTTTATATTTATCATAAGATTCTATGTGTTGTTCATTTTGTAAAACTATATTGAATACAAAATTAATGTAAAGATATCAATATTATATAATTAAATTATATTTATCTTAAAAATTAACAAAACTATCAAATTAATCAGGTATTAAAACTACATAATTAAATTTCCTTTCTCTCAATTTGATGATATTCAATTTGGATTGTTTGATGAGAGCATGTGACCAAATAGGCATGTATTTTTTGGGGGGCAAATTTCACTTCACCCCCTTGTTTCCCTAATGTTTAAAAATGATCACATAATCCCTATATGATTTGTGGATTGAAGTGTATCATTAAACATGATTAAACATTCCGTCTAATTTAATAGTAAGTGTAAAACATGTGACAAACATAAGGGAGTTATATGCTCATTTTCAAATTTCAATAGAGGTAGATTGCACATAAAATAAAGTACACAAGATTAAAGTGCACTTGCTTTCCAAATAAATGACGAAAATACAAGGATATTTTAATTTATTTTTTTTAATTAAATCATTAACGTCCTAACAGTGCACTTTAGTACACAAATTACAAAGAGATTATATGGTTATTTCTCAACGTTAGAGGATAAACTTCACATAACTCAAATCATAGGGAAAAAGTAAAATTTGCCATATATATATATATATATTGTAAAACTCGCTGAATAAATCAATATTACATGATTCAATTACATTTATTATAGAAATTAACAAACAAACAAAAAATTGATCAATATTAATATTACATGATTAAATTATTTTTGTTTTAATTTGATGATACTCAACTTTCAATGTTTGACTAGAGCATACAACTTTTCATGGTTTTAACTATTGAATTCGATTTATATTTGGAAAAAATTAGTAAAATATCCTTCTTCAACTTTTAGTAATAGAAGAGATTTAATATTTTTTTTTTATTAGTTAAGATCCCTTAGTAATATTATGAGAGAAATTCCAGCTTTCTCTGTGACAAGTTCCTCTGTGATGAGTTGAAATTTCTCTGTAAAATTTTTAAAATTTCTCTATGAAGCTAAAATTTCTCAGAGAAATTTCTCTGTGTGCTGAAATTTCTGTGTTGAAATTTCTCCATAAAAATGTTAAAAGACCCAAACTATTATAAAAATATTACATGTTTTTATCTTATAAAATCTTAATATTAAGGATCTTAAACTAAAAATCTCTTTATATTTTATGTGATGTGTAATTACTTTCTTTTACTTCTTTTCATATGCTTTAGATAAAATTATAGACACAACACGTTGTAAATTAGACATATCGATAACTTCTCCAACAAATTTTAAAATTAAATTTTTTTGGTCGAAATTACGTTTTAAGATTTTTCCTTTAGTTTATTTGATTTTTTTTTCAAATTATTTGTCTTCAAAAATATTAAATATTACAATTAAAAAATTATAATTTTTTTTTTCTCTTTTGCACAACTATGTTGCTGTTAGGTGGAGACTCGAAATACACTTTGCGGCACTTTGTTAAATGAGGTGGGGCCCAATTGTCTACAAATACGAATGTGATGCTGCATCGATGGCAAAGCTTACGGTGGACATCACACCTTATAGGAATATATATTATATGTGTGTGTGTGTGTGATACAGCAATATACCAAATTAGTAAATAATCATAGATTATCTGTAATAAATCTTTTTGCAAAGCAAGGATCTTCTAGAGTTTTTTTTTTTCTAAAGTTTCCTAAAGTGGTGTGTTGTATGGTTGAGATTTAATGACAAGTCACATCAATTTTTTAGCATTAAATCTCAACCATACAACACACCACTTTAAGAAACTTTAAAAAAAAAAAACTTTAGAGGATCCTTGGTGTAGATTTGTTGTGATAATTAAATAATTTATGTTTAATATTAAAGTAAAAGTATATCATTTTAGAATGTATGATTCTTGGGGAGTCGCAATTTTAAGTGAAATTTAGGTCAAGTTTGACTACTATAAAATAATTCATCTTTTTATCTTTTTATATTTTTTTCATCACATCACCTCTCTACTTTTCTGCATATCTTTTCGTAAAAAGATAAAAAGTACACTTATTTAGATCGTAATGATATTAGCATGTATTTGGCCAAGATATCAGGCCAAGAGGTAGAGTCCTAATGAAATGTGTTTAATTAGGAAGATGACAGTAGGGCACCAGCCAAAATGAAAGTGTGAATTTGTGTATTTCAATATTCTTTGTGCATAGATCATTAGTGAGTTGTTATTGACTTTAATATCAATCTTCTCGGTTGACGATCAATTAGGACAGATACTAACTTTAGTCTTTCAAGCTTATATCTCAGTGAATACATCTTAATTCATCGTTTTTTTCGTTCTCAGATATTTAAGAGGAACTAATCTTCTTGAATCTTAATTGGTTGATTTTAACGCACACAATTTTAATGTCATTTTATTTCAATTTTAATTCTGGCTATTGAATTATATATTTTTCTAATATGTCTAACCATGAAAAAAAAAAAAAAAAAAAAACATTATTACAAGAAAATCATGAAATAAAAATCTGTCTCAATACTAAAACCTTTTGGTTCTTATGTTATACAATATTGTTTAACATAACCGCACTTATACTTTTTTTTTTTTTTTTAATCAAACCTATTCTTAAGTGGGTTTGCAAATATTTTTTAGTGCATTTTTAATATTTTTTTTAAAAATAAATATTAAAAAATTGATACCTTTGTGAAATGTTAATATATATATATACAAAGTTTTTTTTTTTTTTACCAACTAAATCAATAATTGTTATTGGCTTTTTCGGAGTTGAAATAGTTAAAAAGTGAGTAAATAAAACTTAATATAATTGACTAAAACACTTGAATCTATATATATTGATGTGGCAAATGATGATTAGAAAGATATATATGAGAAAGTAGCATCTAATTTTTCCTTCTAAACAAACATAAACTTTTGAGGGGTGTTCTTTTTCCCTCCTTTTAGGGAAATGAGTAAATTTTAGGGAGGCCTTTTAGTTTGTCAACTCCTACTTTTCCTTTAACCCACACACCCAATGAGACAAGAATCCATATAGATTTTGTTATATTATTAGAAAAATGGTTGTTGTTGATTCTTCATATTTTTTGGGTTTTGTTTAACACAAAGGACTTATGCTGTTGGCACTACTTTCTTTTCAGTGATTAAAGTACTTTGTTTTGAACAATTAGATTAAATTGCACTTTTTTTTTTCTTTTTTTTTTTTCCCTTTCATAAATTCAAAATCCAAGCATTAATATCCACGAATGATTGAATTAAGAATTCTGATATTTACATATACGAATCAAATTGTGGTTGAAAAAAAAAAAAAAAAAAAAAAAAAACAGTAAAATTAGACTTGTAAGAATAGGTTGGATCAAATGAAGGTCCAGCGGAACAAGATTAATGAAAGGTATGCCAACTAGACTTGTTAGGATGAGAAGCACAAAAGCCACAATCAAAGAATATTGACGATGAGATAAAATAAGGAGCAATCAGAAATTAGTAAGCCATTTTACTAATCAAACTTGATTGACGTTTGGATGATCAGCAACACTGTGCTATGAGAAATGACAATCAATAATGGCACACGGTTGCATAAAATGAGAGTCGGAAGAAAAATGAGGGAATAAACAATCACCAAATACTATTACCAAATTCCATTTTCATTTTTTTAAAAACTAAGCGCATATTACTGATTTGATTGTTGGAAGACGAATATCTTCACTCGAACAACTTTTGTTAGTTATATTTTTTATTTGTTCATTTATTTTAAATTTTATAGTAATCCAAAAGCTTGTGCAAGGTTATCTTTTACTCGAGACGTTGTGAGGAATTTTCTCCCACACAAATAATTTTCATGTAGTTCTTTCAGGCAATGTAGGCAACTCACAATATTGCTTTATTTTTGCACAAACCGGTGGGAATTTGAATTTAAACATAGTTTGTGTCATTTGTAATTTCTATCATAAAAACTATGTACCCAAAGGTAAATTTAAATTATTTAAGTCACATCTAAAATAAATATAATTTAGACATTTCAAACTCTAGATTTTTATTTATATATATATATATTTTTTGTTGTGATTTGTTGCATTACTGAATTTCTTTTGCACAATCCAAGTC
Organism: Camellia oleifera; assembly: GCA_022316695.1. Taxonomy (NCBI): domain Eukaryota; kingdom Viridiplantae; phylum Streptophyta; class Magnoliopsida; order Ericales; family Theaceae; genus Camellia; species Camellia oleifera. Next base: position 23,578,911 of record CM039313.1, on the reverse strand, counting down.
TAGCTAAGTTTGGTATCACTTATAAACTAACTTTTATTATTATATATATATATTTTTTTGTAGATTATTAGGTTACAAGAATTAAAATAAGTTGTAAATAATTTAGTGTAACTTTTAATAATATATAAAGAAAAGTTAAATTTGTTTGGTTAAATAAATTGTCACATAGTTTTTTATTGTGTAAATGTCTAAAATACCCTCAAAAGTTCTAAATAAGTTGCTTTTTCTGATTTTTCTTTTTAGTGTTTTTTTCTTCAAATTTAGGTCAAAATTTTATTTTTTTAAGTATGTCTACCCGAAAGATTTAAAAAGTATTAAAAAAACTAGTTCACTAAAGATTAAAAAAATTATATATATATACAGTTTTTTTCCCTTTAGTGAACTTTTATTTTTTATTTTTTTATTTTCAATCTTTTCAAGTCCGATTAATTTAATAAAACTTCAAAGTGATTTATTATTTATTTATTTTTTGCAATTTTTTGTAATAAAAGTTCAATATCAAATAAACAAAACTATTAAAAAACAATTATCAAACTCAATCTAAAAACATAAGGAGTGAAATAGGTGCTTTTTTTTTTCATTTTTTTTTTCACAATAAATTTAATTTCTAAACATGACGGGAGAATTTCAGGAAGTTTCCATAAGGAATCACAGGAGAATAATCATACATAAACTACTGAAAGCTCTCTCTCTCTCTCTCATCTCACAGAATCACTATAATGGAAATGGAAAGCAGCAAAAATTGATTGATTGAATTACACTTCACAACCTGTTGAAAAACAAGAAAAAAAAGAAAAAGAATTACACTTCACAACTAAACATTGGAATTTGATCAAATGGTTTAAGAGTCATGTCTTAGTGGATAGTGAGGGGGGAGATTAAAAATTTTAACTGCTGGAAACGTTACGAATCTTTTTTATTATATTTTAAATATATTAACATATAAACGCTATTTTGTAAAAAATAAAATAAAATAAAAAAACACTTCCCAACTCAGGCAAAAAAAGATGAGCCGTTGAAACTCTTATGCATGCAATTGTTTTCACTTCTCCCTGTTATGATTATTATTATTCCCCCCAAGGAATCGAATAATAATGAGAAAGCCAGCTTTTCTCATTCTCATTGATCGAAAGTTAACTATTTTAATAAATTATTTTAGTAGATTAAAATTTTTATATTTAGGAAGATGGTTAGATTATTTTATAGTTGAATGTGATATTTGTAAGGAAAAAAATAAAATAATTATGAATCTGATGCAATATTTTGTTTTATTAACTATTTTAATTTATTTTATTTTTATTTTTATTTTTTTTTTGTAAATTTTAACCATAAAAAAAGAAAAAGAAGAAGAAGAAGAAGTTAAAACCCAACTTGCCAGCCGTTATTGGTAGAGATTGCAATGGTGTACTCTGTTTTGAATCAATTCTATTTTTTATTCTCATCACATTCTTCAATACATATAAACACCATTTCTCTGTCTTCTTGTTGTTCACCTTTGCCTTTCACCCAGAAAAAAAAAGTCAATTCTCTTTTCGGTTTTGATTCTTATGCCATCACATTCTTCCAACAAATAAACGAAAACTTCATTATTAGAATATGAATAACTAACGGAATAGATTTTGACTACTGTTATTAGTATTTTATTAATTATTTTGAATCCTTTATTTTTTTAGATTTTCACTTATAAATTATAAAATTTTTAAAATTTCTTTTCTTTTCTCAAATAATACTAAAATTATCTCTATAAAAATATTTCACTCATTCAAATACACACCCCCACAACCCATACACTCCAAAAAGTCTCTCTCCCAAAACCCTAACAAAACCTACGACGGTGGAATTTTCCAAAACCAGTGAAAAAAATATAGCGATTCCGGTTTTTGACCCGACCTTTGTTGTATTCCGAACTCGGGTCTCGTGGTTTAATATTGTTATTTATATCTTTTTCCCCGTTCACTCTTTGAGTTTGAGTTTTGGAATGCATTAAGCATGTTTGGAACAGGTTAGTTACTAGTTGATCTAGATTGTTGTTACTTCGATTTTGACTTCTTCGCTCGAGCAAAACTTCTTGCGCTTGAGTGAGCTTTATGATCTCCCAGTATTTTTTTTTTTTTGGCCTGCAGAGATTCTGAGAAGGTGTTGTTCACTCGAACTAGAACTCTTACGTTTGAGCGACGATCTTCTGTCTGCAAAACTTCTAGAAATTTGTATTTTGCGCTCGAGCGAAAACACTTATTGTGTCTGGTCGCTCGAGCGAGCCTCGCATATATCAGTTCGCTACAGCTCATTTTTACATCATTTTTTTGTACCTTTGTGCTCGAACGAGGACACTTACTCTTTCGCTTAAGTGAATCTCACGTATATTAGTTCGCTGCAGCTCATTTTTACATTTTTTTTTTTTTTTTTTTGTATCTTTTCACTCAAAAACCCTAGATCGACTCATTTTCTTTCTAAAATCCGACTTCTCTCTACAAATCCCCTAGGATCTAAGGGTCTCTTTACCCTATTCCCTTTGATAAAAACGTGGAGCACCTCAAGGGTTACCATTACATCCGAATAGAGTTTGGTTCTGACATTTTTGAAGTTCCTCCACTTCTCCTTTGGGCTTCTACACTTGAGGTAGAGATATTCTACATCTTAATATGATCTTTAACGTAATTATTGTTATTTATTTGTTATTATGTATAAATAGTGAAATTTTGGGAGTATTTGAGTAAACTTAGGATTTGGATTCAAGTTTAAAAAGAGGGATTTCTATATGGTTTTATATAATTGATCATGGGGTTTGGATATGAGGTTAACTTGTGTTAAAATAGTTGATTTTGACTTTTGGGTCATTTTAGAAAATGGGGAGTTTTGCCCTAAAATGTCTAAAATAATTATTTTGTATAAATAATGGAATTGGTATGAGAAATGTGAAATTGGAAGTATGTATAAATGAATGGTGTAGTTGGATTTGTTTAATTACTTACCTATGGAAATGTGATGAATTATCTGTTGTAAAAATTGTATATCTGTGTAGAAATATCTATATTGGATTATCGATGGAAGGTAGCTATGATTGTTGTAGAAATTGCATGAGAATTAGGTGAATTGAAACTAATCATTTAAATGTGTTATTGAATATATATAATTGATAGTCATTGAATATGATAGTATGTTAAAGCATTGAATATGTATAATTGATAGTCATTGAATATGTCAGTACTTTTAAATACATGGTATATGTATAACGTTTTGGGAGAAGAAATGGGATGTACTTCACGTTTTAGGAGGAGATAGGAGATGGACTCCATTGAAACTAAGTTGGCCAGAGTGTCTAAAGTGAAAGTCCCGAAATCATGTGTATACATGGATGCCGATCCTGCGGACGAAATTTCTGTAAAATGGCAAGATTGAAGTACTTGTAAAATGATTGCGCTGATTTGAAAATCATTGAGTTATAGTCTCAATTGAGTTATTCGGAGAATTATAAACTTAGTCCATGAATCGTGATAAAATGAATTAACTTGAAATGAATAGATGGGAATGGATTGAGATGTAAATATTAATACCATATGTTTATGTGGAGAATGTGTGTTTTGTCATGAATATTGAATATACACTTAACACTTATATCTTTGTTAAATCTCATATATTGTGATGGATTGTTTCTACTGGGTTTTGGCTCGCCTTATTTGAGAAACCATTTTCAGGTACCGGTGACATACCTCCTCCAAGGACGTAGCTCAGAAGGACCTAGGAGATGGAGGCTCTATTTTGTGTTTTGTGTTTAAATGTTTATTCAAGCCAAGGACTTTATATATGTACAGAGCTTATGAGTCTCTTTTGTTGTAACCAAGCAATGTCTTGGAAAAATGTAAACCCGTAGGGTATTTATTTGTTGTTATTAACTCGTATTACATTCTATAAATTCAGGATGAACATTTATGAATGTATATTGCATGTGCTATCTTTTGTAATACGAACTCTAATGAATAAAAGTATATCAATTCTATTATGCTCACTTCTCTTATGAGTTGGATTATTTGTATTATTTTTTGGGGTGTGACAAAAAATTTGTGGTGATTAAGAAATTTTTTTCTCTATTTCATTCCGAGGTTATGTCAATCTGTTTGATTTTCTTTTTTATTACCCATTTTCATACACAACACAATCTATTTTCATGCTTCGCTAGTTGATTTTTTATCATTCATCCATGGTCTCGCTCTGTACTTGCATGTTCTCTGTGTAAGCAAAACTAAGTAGGATTTCACCCACCGGTCAACTCCCTAGTCAACCAGCCGGTCGGCCACTTAAGGGTAGTCTAACCTCCTTTGTTTGTCTGTTTCTGTTGCTGCTTTGGTTATCTGTTATAGAATAAATAAGAAATGTTCAGTTACCTGTTTCTAATCAAATAAATAACGTTCGGGTCTATGTTTCCGAATTTCGATCATATGTTCGAGAGTTCAATCTTGAAAAATAACGAATAATTTTTATTATTTTTACTATTTTTTTCAAGAAACTTATATTTACAAGGCCAATCTGCTTTGAGCTAAGAGTACCAACAAAGCTATAATTCTCTTCTGAGTTTTTATTGTTGTACTTCTCTTGTCTTATAGAATTGTGATTGTTGGAAAAATTTTCACTCATTATCATTATCGGAAAAGTATATGTAATCAAATTATTACTACTGTTGCCGTTGAAATATTACCACTAAAGAGCTTTCAAAATTTTGAGAATGAGTAGATCTTGAAAGTGAGATTTGAAGAAAATGAATGGATTATGGTGGAAGTAAGTACTCTCACGACTGGGTTGAAATCAGTAGTAGTGCTCTAGATTTTCTAATAAAAGTTGGAGACAAAAAAATATTTATCTAGTTTTCATCCTCTCTCCACAATGGTTGCCAAAAGTCAAAACATCCTCTCTCCACAATTATTTTTGATATAAAATTTTACAAATTTTAATAAAATTCTTAAGATGTGTTTGGACCATGATTTTAAAAAAGAAAAAGAAAACTGAGAAAAAAATGGAAAGAAAAAAAAAAAGAAAAGATTCTCCGTTCCACTCACTTCTTTTTAATTTTTTTTTCTTTTCAAATTTCTGCTTAAATTTATAATTTAAACACAATTAAAGATTTGTGTGAATTCCTCCTTCAGAAAAAACTGAAAACCAACAAAACTCAGAATCATAATATGTAATCAATTTCGGTTCCTAAACCAACAAACCCAAATGATTGCTGAATTTTCCCTCAACTTGAATTAAGACCAACTTCGATGGCGTTACTATAATGGTTGCTATTGCTAAACGTTATCCAAAAATCAAGCTTCACGTGAGCTCAGTGTTATTATTCAATTTCAACCGTGCTAGGGAGCTCAAAAACGAGCTCCCCCGAATCCCTTTTTTTTTTTTTTTTTTTAACAGCGGAAGAAGCAAGAAGAAGACGAAGAGGGGGAGGGGGAGGAGGAAGAAGGACTGGAGGAAGCCTAAAAAATGGACTGGAGGCGGAGGGGGGCGGAGGACGGCGGGCGACAAGTGACGGGTAGACGAGCTCGGCTGGGCGACGAGCTCTTTCTCTCCCTCTTCCCTCTCCCTCTTCCTCTCCCTCTTCCTCTGCTCTGCGTTCAAAAAAAAAAAAAACAGCCACGTCGTTTTGAGCTTTAGGGGGATTCGGGGGCGAAATCCTCGAGCTACCAATCTTTATTCATTCAATTTTCAGCCAAATTGTTTGTCGTTTTGGGCTTCAAGGGGATTCGGGGGCGAAATCCTCGAGCTACCAACCTTTATTCATTCAATTTTCAGCCAAATTGTTTGCAACTTTCTAGTTCATGATCAGTCTCATCTGGCACAATGCATGTTTCAAATTCAAAACACATAACTAGAATACAATAAAATAAACTGAACAAAAATATAATATATATCATCATAAAATCGTCCAATGAACTTCAGACATGTGAATATAAGTTTTCGGACATACTTCCTTCTGCAAACCAGTTTTCAAAAGTGAATTCTCCACAAGGTTTGTATCAAAATGGTCCCAAGTAAATCAAGAATTGATAATGCTCAAATGAATTATGATCTCAGGGTAAAATTGAAAATATTAAAAATTTCACTATTTCCAACAATCAGAGCTGAGAAAGTGAATAAGCCAGTGAATAACAATTATGCCTTTGCCATCTCAACAATTATGCCTTTGCCATCTCAACACCGATGAAAAGCATGATTTCAAAGGCGAAATAGTTTGAAGGGCGTCTAGTAGAACAAAACAAAGTAAGTCCACGGTGACCATCAATCTCCTTGTTTGATAAAAGACTGGGCTGTTATTACAAAAGAATATGGCTGAATATAAATGTAGCCATCCATTATTTGTGTTGTATTGAAGAAAACTGATAGAATCCGTAATTCCAATAGATAACCAACCCGGGTCTAGCATCCAAAAGAGCGGGGAAAAAATATAAAGATTGAATGTCGCCAAGGCAACAACCATAAGAACTAAATACTCAGCAAAAGCAAACAAAACACAAGCTTTTTGAATTCTGAAACTGGAGAATATACTAAACACTATCTCATCATCTCACCAGATCTTATTCTGGAAGAAACACTGGACTCAGCAATCAGTGATGCTCATCATCACCATGTCCATCCGGAGGTCCTCCTGGGCCAACCACTTCCAACTGCATAACACAAATAAAAAATAAAAAATAAAACCCTATAATTTTCCCTTTCACATCTCAATTGTCAATGTAAAAGTAAATGTACGAAATGAGCTATTTGACCCAGAACTCAATCCAATCCACGCCATCTATCCAATAGCAAAGGGATTTGAATAAAATTTATATCATTTAACTAAAAACCATCTGATTGATTCAAGGATGATATACTGTACTCACCACAAAGTACTGAGTGCACACTGGACATTCATGTGGCTTGCCTTTCTCTAGCCAGAACCACACGACATCATGCTCATCTTCTGTTTAAAAGAGAGAAAAATTGTTATAAATAGCTATAAGCAACAAGTCAGAAAAAATTGTGTTGAATAGCTATAACCGAGAAGCTAGTCCTTGTTCCATGAATGCTACATATTAGTCCTAAGAGAAAAACTACATCATGGAAAGGTATAATAATTGAATTAGAAAGTAATAACTAGGGCTTACCCCCTTCACCTCCAGGACATCCAACAATTCTTTTGTCATAGTAGGACTTGATGACTGCAGGTTCTTCCTACAAGCAAACAAAATGAAGAATCTATTTATGGATGCTATCATGCTCCCAGAAATGCCACAGGTGCCAATTCAAAACAAATTATAGTTCCTGCTCTCAATCCATCTATTTTACAAGAGACATTGGAAATTTTAAGTATGTGAACAGATTATTATAATGTAATTATGACCTACAACAATCCCAAAAATATAAAATCCCATTTTTCACTTGGTTCTACCACCAAGTCAAAAGGTACTTCCACAAATAAATAAATGATTATATTCCAGCTTGATGGTGAAAACAAATGCTCACTTTTGCACCAGCCAAACCTTCCAAGAAAAAAATGCAATATAACATTTGAGTCTTCCAGTTATCACAGCTAAGTACTGCAGTTCTAGGTTTAGTTGACACATTCAAGAGGTAACAAACGTGACACTAAAATTACAGCTATTGTTCACTAAAATGAAAATTCCATGCTCTCTAATTTGACATCTTTAGGGAAAATATGATATTTACATTACCCCTATAGTCTGGTTCTCAGGCTTTAACCAAAATTTGGATCGGGTCAGTTCTGAGTTGAGGGGCTGTTTCTAAGGTTGCAAAATAAACAAGCTGCAGGTAAGCAGCTCAATTTTGGTTGACTCAAGCTCAACTCATTTACTTAATCAAGACAAGCAAGAACAAAAACACAGCGCTTAATTAGTTAATGAGCCAAATTTTATCACCCTTTGGTTTGGCTTGAATGTGCTCACGACCCCATCCAAAACCAGTGATAATGCCAACTTGAAAACCATATGCTCATTATATCACAAAAGGAAAATAATAGTCACAGGCTTTGAAGTAGCAGAGGCCAAAAGGACAACTTATTTACTAAAAAATCTCTTTTTCCTAAAAAAGCCTTAGCTCATTTGCTAAACCTATTCCTCCCCAAGGCTCAAATTAGCCAAATTTACTTGCACTAAAAGGCCATTTGAAAATCCAAAAAACTGAGAAATTTACCAAACAAAACGCTTTTTTAGCATTAGCTTTTTTTGTTTTGGCTTTTTTAGTTCAATTTATTTGTCTTTAGTAAACTTTTTTAAAATTGACTCAAATAACTTTACTTTCTAGATTCTTCTTGACTAGACGATCCGAAAACTTAAATTTGACTATCTTTTTTTTAAGTTCATAGAAGACAAAAATAAGACAATTTTTGCAAGTTTTTTTTTTTTTTTTAAATTTTAAAAATTGGCTTATTTTTGTCTTTAGTGAACTTTTTTCAAAATTGACTCAAATTTTTTAATTTTTAGAATCATCTAGTCGAGACAGACTTAAAAAGTAAAAATTTTTGACTCATAGTTGAAAAAATTCAAAAAAGACTAAAATAAGTCAAAAAAGTAAGTTGCTTTTTTAGTTTTGCCAAACAAAGCCTAGCCAATATGCTAGCTTTTTAGCAATCCCCAAGTATGCCTTACTTGAATTGAAGAAGTCAAAGCATGAAAACTTATCAGGCCCTATTTTCTCACCTCCATGCAACTTTATCATATTTGGATATGATTCCCACAAAAGTTGCTATAGCTCTGTTTGGTAGGGCTTATTTCAGCTTTTAGCTTAATTTAAGCTATTTTGATGTATTTGGTTCAGCTTAACAATATAGCTTATAGCTTTTTGTAAGTCAAAAATTAACTTATTCTTTGAGTGGGGGAGGAGAAACTTAATTTATAAGTCAAAAATCAGCTTATATTCACAGCTATAAGCTATAAACTACTATGTTATACGCTATAATCACTTTCTCACAGCTCTACCAAACGGGGCCTATGTCTAACTGATTGAGGCAACTCAATGGTTTCTTAAACAAAGGAAAGTTTTCCTAAATTTTATGTCCAATCACCATATTGCCCTCAATTTTATATTTAATGGTTGATTTTAGTGGATCTTTGCAATTCTATTTGAGCATAGCCGAGTGGAAATTGAATGTTTGCACACTGAGGTGAGCACCAACAAAGTTGACAAAATGTAAACCAAGCATGAGTCGAGTTCGAGCACATCTCAAATTTCAAACAACTGAGCATTGGACTCAACTCGACTCAACTTGTTTTAAAATTTCACCCCTAGCTGTGTTACGAAAACCAAACTGCAAACTGCGTTCAGATGTATTAACAAATAAAAATTCTGCACCCATGCCTTACATCCAAATAGTGCTTACAATTGGCAAATGGAGAATATTCCTTATATAAAGCCAAAAGCACTTATTATCTCTATATGGGAAGTGGAACCCTTCAACAGCAGAAGCAAGTTACTCACGTTCACAGCTAGTCACCCAATGGCAGGGAAAGTGGATTTCTTCTCCTATATCTTGCATTAGCTTGGGCTACCATGAGTTGGCTAAGGTGGCAGGTTTGGCCCATTAAAGTTCATAAAACTACATCTACACTATTATGTTATAGCAATGTTGTGACCACGAATGTAAGAAAAACCAAAAAAACTGACTAAACCAATTGAACCAAATCGAACCGGTCATATTTGGTCGGTATTTTAATATGAATCGGTCTCTTTGGTTTTGAAAATTATTTTTTTCAATTTTTGATTCGGTACCAATTTTGACATATTGTACACCGATTTTCACTGAAACCAACTATAGATGTTTACATATAACAAAATTATTGTTTTAAGTTTTGGTTTTATTTTGATGTTAAGAGTTTGGTTCTTAAATTATATTTTATTTCTAATTCTAATTCTAATCCAGTAAAAGCTTCAAGCGTTAGTATTTATTTATTTATTTATTTTTTTTTTTGTATTTTTGTGAATAGTTGGATTGGATATGGTTAAAATTATGTACAAATGGCTAATTTAATATTTTTATATAAATTATTTATTATATTACAAATTTAAGAAACGACTCATTTTGAAAGTACTTAAACCATTAAACCACATTGAGCCGAACCATTTGAATCGGTGCGGTATGGTAAAAAATTGAAGATCGAAGACCTCCAGTCGAAACTCTATCCAGTCGATCCAATTGAAGATCCAAGCTCCATCAGTTGATCGAACAGTCGAACACCCCAAACGACTTCGAAGGTAAGCCCCTCTCTCTCTCTCTCTCTCTCTCCCCCTTGCGATGGCGATGGCGATGGCGATTGCGGTCGATCGCTTCACTTGTCTCCCTCTCTCTCTCTCTGGTTTTATCTTCTCAATCGATCTGAGTTAGGGTTTATTTATTATATAATAGTTATTATATAACATATAATATATTTATAAGATAATATATAATACATATTATAAGTAAAAAATAAATAAACACATATATGTAAAATAAAATAAAAAAAAATTATCAGAATACATTATTTAAAAAATATAATAAATAAATAAAAATAATTAATGTGTATTAAAATAAAAATATTTATAAAAAAATTAAAAAATTTGCCGTGTCCCCATTTTTTAGAAATTATCGTGTCTGTGTCCGTGTCCGTGTCCGTGTCTATGATTCATAGGTATCGGTTTTCAATATGATAAAATCGATATTATCGGTTCGGTGCAAAATTTCACTTAAATACTGACTGTACCGAACCGATTACATCCCCAGTTGTGACCAACATCAATATTCAAAAGCTGAACACGACACATTGTAAGTCGAAGTTGTCTTTAGTGTGTAGACAAAGGAAATTGGAATAAATTGAACTGAAAATTTCAGTTTGATTTGTTCAGTCTCTTCAAGTCTTAGTTCAGTTCCGGGGTGGAAAATTGCAGAACTGACAAAGGTCATGTTCATTCTAGGCTTGGTCAAAAACTGACCAAACCCAGACAGTGTGCATCCATAGCTACAGGGCTATGAAATAATGAAGAGAAACTTACCAGTAGAGGTTTATTTCATAGCAGCCAAAACCAGAATAAGAGTTAGTGAATAATCCAAAATACAACAGTTTAGAACGACAAGGAATATGGACACCAATAAAGCTGAATCTTTGATTGCCAACTTCATATATTATTTATCAATATATGTACATTTTTTATTTTATCAACGAAAGTCAATTGTTAGTTGTTATATTAGCTCTTGGGGAGAGTTGAACCCCAGATGCATTTTTTACAAGTTCAACATCACATATATGATGTCTCACATTGACACATTTCCAAAACCTGACTGCATTAAGGAAAACTCCAGATTTCTCATTTTACTAATCTAAATAAAAAGGTTCATTGCAAAGAAAGACAGAAAACTTTAGCTCATTAGATATAATCATTGTTTTGTTCTTTTCTCATCTTCTATTTTAATAATAATAAACTCTCCAAAATCCGTCAGCACAAACATCCATTTAAGCAAGAATACTTAGGAACCAAAAAATGGTAGAAGAATAATTGTAGTAGACAACTTTGAAACTAAATAAATGTACAACATAAGCAGGGGAACTTAAAATTTTGAACAGCTTCAGCTCGCAAAACATTAGCAGCAACCTTCACCCCAGGACAATTTTGTACTACAGTTTGCAAGTCGCAACAAATTTTTTTAAGTAGTACTGCTACTTACTATATATAATATCACAACCTAAGTGAACTTGACTAGCTTTTCCCAACATGATAAAGCTCTGCAGAGTCACAAAATTTGCAACCCTCATACGGAAGATAGTTCTATTTCAACTTCAATAAACTTGATACTAACAAGTCACATGACTACATACATCTTTTACATCTTTGTTAAAAACATGCACTGACACAGAAATGCTTGATACTAACAAGCATCAAGTAACTAGAAAATTCTACAAGGATGAACTGCATGTGACTTGATAAACTCAAGTGCACTTTGATTTCCAAATGGACATTGATTATTATTCTTGATAAGTTAGTTATCAGAATCTAACGATTCACAATTTGATTTGTGATTCATACATAAATCGATATGAATCTATGGGTGAATCTGTTTTGAAATAGAATCTATAGTGAATCACATGATTCACAATCGATTTGCTTTTTATGATTCATACAATTCTTGAGACTATCTTGTCCAATAGATTCCAACCATTTTTTACCTCTTTGTTTTAGTGAAAATGACATACAACTTCTAGGGCAGTATAGTACAAAATAACCAATACCTATGCATTATTTGTTGTTATTTTGGTGATCATATAGGTTCTTAATAGCATTCAATCAGATCTAATTAGACCCAACATAAATCATTTTTCATCATTTTTTTCCTAAACGAAAATATCATAATACATAGATGCTTAAGACTAAAATAACTTGCTCACATGATGAATTATCTATTTCTTTTTTAGTAAAATAAATATAGATCAAATTCAATGTTACCACAACTTTTCTTCTTCTACTTTTTTTGCTTAATAATTTCTTACTATTATACTCTATATAGGGTTCTGAGGTGCATTTTTTGAATGTCACGAGAGATTATATTATGATTTTTGAATAATTTCCAATAAAAACAAAAATTAACGTATAATTCAGTTGACTCAGTCCATTCTTTATGGCACAGGAACATAAAATTACATATTAAAACTATCATAAGGTCACAATGATAAAAACAGCCATGTATGGAATATGAAGGACAAAAATTCATACTGACCTTCGTACCAAAAGGACCATCTGGATAGTCGATATCTAGAATTCTTCGTCCCTAATCAAAGCAAACCAGTGAAAAAAAGAAAAAGAAAAAAGCATTAACTCATAACCACAAACAAGACCGATCAAAACGCAGAATTCAAATAAACGCGTAATAATTCGAACTCACTTGAAGCTCAGCCTCAAGCTCCTCGCGCTCGTGTCCAGTAGCAATAGGCATTACTTCTTCAAGTCTCTTCTTCGAAACAACATTTTCTGCTACTACAAGCAGATATACACAAATCACTATCGTACACAGACATTACAGACATTCAGATCCGATAGGGATTACGAAAGAGAGATGAGAAATTACCTGAATCAGAAGCGAATTGGCGAGAGAATGGAATGACGGCGGACCGGAACGGCGATGGAGAAGAAGATAGGTTGGCGGAGGAGACGAATCGATTAAATTTGGAGGAAGATCGGGATGAGGCTAGGGTTCGGAGCTGAGAAGAGAGTGTTCTCCACATGGTGTTTTTGTTTTTGATCGCTTAGGGTTTTTGGTTTTTCTGATCTCAGGTCGCCCCTGTAGTTTGTCTATTTTTTTTTTCTCTCTCTCTAGAATTTGTGCTCAACTAACGGTATTCGGAGTGAGTGTGGAAATGAAATGGGAAAAAATGGCCAATTGGGAAAGGCAAGAGTAGTGTAGGGTGTCGTGGCGGGCGGCCGTAGCAAAGTTGCATGGCACGTGTCATGCACGTGCAAACTGATTTAATTAGTTATGAAAGCCCCTTTAGCAGCTAATTTTTTTAAGGAGCTTTTTTGATAAATTCATTTTCTAAGAGTTTTATTCCATCGACCTCATATTCTTTTTGACTATTCAATTAGGTCCAATTTGAGATAAGAATACCAAAATACCATTTTCATCTACTTATGTTCTATTTAGTTCACATTATTTTCTTATATTTCAATAAGTCCTATGGATGACATAATTACTAAAATACCCCTAATGTGAATGTTCACACCGTCAATGTGAATGTTCATATCGTCAATGTGTAGGGGCCCGGCCCATGGCCTCGTGGGTGCCGGGAAAAATTCAAGTCGGGCCGGGCCGGCCCACAGGCCAAAAAAATAGGCTCGGCTCGGCCCGACCCGGTCCGTTGATAATGCGAATATTCACATTGACAAGTTAACATTCATATTGATGAGAGTGTAAAATTGGCTCGTGGCCTGTGGGCGGTCCGAAGCCAGCCCGCCGCTTGGGACGGGCCCGGGCCGACCCGTTCATAATGTGAATATTCACATTGATATATTAACATTAACATTAATAAGAGTGTAAAATTAGCCCGTGACTCGTGGGCAGCTCGAAGCCCGGGCCCGAGCCGGGCCGGCCCGGGCTCAGCTCGTTGACAATGTGAATATTCACATTGACATGTTAACATTCACATTGATAGGAGTGTAAAATTAGCCCGCGGCCTGTGGTCGGCCCGAAACCCGCCCGCGGCTCGTGGGCTGTCCTGGGCGGGCCCGGCCTGACCCGTTGATAAGGTGAATATTCACATTGACATGTTAACATTCACATTGATAAAAGTATAAAATTAGCCTACGCCCCGTGGCTGCCCAAAACTAGCCCATGGCCCGTGGGCGGCCCGGGGCGGGCCCGGCCCGGCCTGTTAACAATGTGAATATTCACATTGGCATGTTAACATTCACATTGATAAGAGTGTAAAATTGACTCGCGTCCCATGGGCAGCCCGGAGGCGAGTCTGGCCCGTTGACAATGTGAATATTTACATTGACATATTAACATTTACATTGATAGGAGTGTAAAATTGGTCCGTGGCCCGTGGGCGGCCTGAAGCCCGCCCCCTACCCAGGGCGGGCTCGGCCCGGCCCGTTGACAATGTGAATATTCACATTGACATATTAACATTAACATTGATAACAGTGTAAACTTGGCCCGTGACCTGTGGGCAGCTCGAAACCCGGCTCCGGGCCAGGGCGAGCCCGGCCCGTTGACAACGTGAATATTCATATTGACATGTTAACATTCACATTGATAAGAGTGTAACATTAACCCGTGCCCCGTGGCTGTCCGAAACCCACCCACGGCCCGTGGGCGGCCTGAGGTGGACCCGGCCTATTAACAATGTGGATATTCACATTGACATGTTAACATTCATATTGATAAGAGTGTAACATTAACCCGTGCCCCGTGGCTGCCCGAAACCCGCCCACGGCCCGAGGTGGGCCCAGCACAGCCTGTTGCAATATGAATATTCACATTGACATGTTAACATTCACATTGATAAGAGTGTAAAATTGACTCGCATCCCATGGGCGGCCCGGGGCGGCTCGAGTTTGGGTCTGGGCCTACCTCGGGCCGTGGGCGAGCTTCGGGCAGCAGACAAATTTTACACTCCTATCAATATTAATGTTAGCATGTCAATGTGAATATTCACATTGTCACGGGTCAGACCAAGCCCGCCTCGGGCTGCGGTCTGGCTTCGGGCCGCCCACGGGCTGCAGGCCAATTTTACACTCCTATCAATATGAATGTTAACATGTCAATGTGAATATTCACATTGCCAACGGACCGAGCCCGCCCCAGCCCGAGGTCAGGCTTCGGGTTGCCCACGGGTCACGGGCTAATTTTACACTCTTATCAATGTGAATATTAACATGTCAATGTGAATATTCACATTGTCAACAGGGCGGGCTGGGCCCGCCCCGGGCCGTCCCCCGGCCGTGGGCGGGTTTCGGGCCGCCCACGGGCTGTAGGCCAATTTTACACTCTTATCAATGTGAATGTTAACATGTCAATGTGAATATCCACATTGTCAACGGGCCGGACCGGGCTGGACCAGGCCCGCCCCGGGTCGCGGGCAGGTGGGCTTTTGGCCGCCCATGGGCCGCTGTCCAATTTTATACTCTTATCAATATGAATGTTAACATGTCAATGTGAATATTCACATTGTCAACGGGTCGGACCGGGCCCGCCCCGGGCCGCCCATGGACCGCGAGCGAGTTTCGCGCCGCCACGGAACAGAGGCCAATTTTACACTCCTATTAATGTGAATGTTAACATGTCAATGTGAATGTCACATTGTCAACGGGCCGGGCCGGGCCCGCCCTGGGCTGCTGGTCAATTTTATACTCTTATCAATGTAAATGTTAACATGTCAATGTGAATATTCACATTGTCAACAGGTCGGGTCGTGGGCGGGTTTCGGGCATGCACGGGGCGCGGGCTAATTTTACACTCCTATCAATGTGAATGTTAACATGTCAATGTGAATATTCACATTGTCAACGGGGCAGGTCGAGCCCTCTCCGAGCCGCGGGCGGGTTTTTGGCCGCCCATGGGTCGTGGGCCAATTTTGTATTCTTATCAATGTGAATGTTAACATGTCAATATGAATATTCACATTGTCAATGGACCGGACCGGGCCTGTCCCGGGCCGCTCATGGGCCGCGAGCAGGTTTCGCACCGCCACGGGACGCGGGCCAATTTTACACTCCTATTAATGTGAATGTTAACATGTCAATGTGAATATTCACATTGTCAACGGGCCGGGTCCGCCCCGACTTGCGGGCGGGTTTCGGGCCGCCCACGGGCCAATTTTACATTCCTACCAATATAAATTTTAAAATATGAATGTTCACATCATTCAGTTGCTAATCGTTCAAAAAATATTTATAAGGGTATCAAAATTGAATATAAGGGCATAAGTGTCCAAGAAAATAATGTAAATCAAAAAAATGGACTTTATGGAATAAAAGTATACATACATGGGACTAAATGGGTTAAAAAATTCCTTCTTGGGTTAAAGCACTTCTAAATTGGACTTATCAATAAAAATCCCATTTTTTTATTTAAATGACAAGTCATATATATTAATCAATTATTTTTAGATAATATCAGAGCTATTAATTTTTCTACTAAATAAATAATTAAATATCTCACATGAATATGGAATCTACACTTTTATGGACTCCACCTGTATGAGACATTTGATCATTTATTTAATAGAAAATTTAAAATATATAATATTTTTCGTTATTTTTTCTTTCACAACTTAGGAATGATCATGGCTTGGACTTTGGGTGAGTTTGTAATAATCTGTTCCCATCCCTTATCATAATGGAGCAAGAACAAATCAAGAGTGGTAGGAACTAGGCGAGAGACGAGTTAGTTTTGTAAGTTGAAGATGAGAATATTAATAAAAAATTATAGATAATATAATTTATTAGAGATAATGATTTATATTATAAAATATGAAAGAAAAAATAATTGAGAAAAAATTCATATTAAATATAATATTTTAGTATTTTAATTTTATTGTAATAATAAAATAATACAATATATTTTATCTATAACATATATAAAAAGAACGTAAAAGTGGTGTAACATGGTGTAACGTTGGGCTTCTCAGTGTAGTTCTGTTGCTTCTTTGGTTTGTAAAGCTTTTCCTGCAGATATTTTCCACAATGTTTTTTGCTTCATTTCTAACTCTTCTCTCACAGATTTTGGGTTGGGCACGTGGGTTCCTAGAACTTCTCATTTGAGTTGGGCAAATGCTGAGGTGTCTTCACAGGGTGTAGCGGCGAAGCGGTGCTTTTTGTTTGCTTGTTTGGCTGATCTTACCCTTGGTTGCCTTCACATTTGTTTGCACTGGTGTGGATTTCAATGGCTTCTACAAGCTTCCTTTGTTCAGTGTACCTCGATTTTATAATCTTGGAGCACCTCTTTGTAGAAGAATTGGTTGGGCAACGTTTAAATTTCGCACCACCATCTTCATGCTCTACCTGTTGCCGATATTTCTTCTCATTGTTTGTCTTCTACTGAGATATTCATGCCTGATTTGTAAGTGTTTTCGAGTTTGTTAATGTGTGGAGAAATTATGCATACCAATTGTTTGACAATATGCCTGACTAAAATAACCCTTAAATTCTCTTCATGGCAAAGCCTTTTCCTAAGATTGCAACAAAATTTCAAGGAAAAGACCTGGCTTATTTCTTACAATTTAGTTTGTTTCAATTAATTTTTCCAATTTATTTGTTCTTGGGTAGATAGAGTTTGTAATGTGTTTTGATATTTAGTTTTTCTCCAAATAAAAAATGATCGAGAGGCGCCTCACAAGTGGCCAAGTCAAAGAGCTCATCGAAGAGGCCCAGGACAAGCTCAAACTCATCTCTAAGATGTTCCGTATGTATATTTCAATACTCTCTGTCTTCATTTTCTTTCTTTTTGCTTTTGAATACATCGGTATCATTACAAGCAGAACCAATATCGAATATTGGGCTTCAAATTTTATGCAAGTATTCAAGAGAATAGGATTTGAATCCTCTAATCGTTGATTAGGTTGTTCTTCGTGTCAAAAGAAAAAGCAATTTTAAAGTTCTGTAAAAAAAAAGTTAGTTAGAAGATTTTTTCATATGTATCTCTTTCTACAATTGTTGGATTCTCAATTTGTTCTGTTGTTTGATTTTGGTAAATTATGAATCATGTTGGTTAGAATTTTGTATTTTAAAGAAAAGAAAAAAAAATTGGTTTGTTTTGTAATGGTTTTACTATAAGTTGATATGTTTCTTTCCTAGTAGGCGACCGTAGGGTTGATTTATTGGGTTGTTGTATTGTTTATTTTTTTTTTGTTCAATGCTATGTTTTATGATGAGTTACCATGGAATTTCCTTGAATTCTGTGAGGTCTTGTATGTTTAATCATTGATTTCAGGTACATGGTTTCAATAGAAAAAATTTGTGATCAGAATCTGCTGATACCCTCTATTTTTACTTACTTCGAATAGATTGTATGGTCAACCACTTTTTGGGTTGCCAAACTAATCATGGAAAAGAGATGCAAATAAAAATTAAAAACAATGAGCCTAATAGTTGCATCTAACCATGTAGAGTGTGGGCTTTTATTTTCTGTGCTTTCAAATAATAGAACCTAACCTCCAAGGGGTTAGCCGTTTGATGAGTTGATTTGTGATATGTGCCTTAGCAAGCATAGGTCATGAGTTCAAATCTCATGAAATATCTAACCAGTAATTATGCTGTATGTATTAGATGGCAAAACTGCATGTATTTGGGGAGTAGTTGGGGCAGAGCTCCGGGTATCTTTGTTATCAAAAAATTATAAAAAATGATAGAAAACCTATCACTCTCAGCACCAAACTTAGCATTTGCAGAATATAAGATGAATTGCAAATCAACTGTTCTATGGATTTTGGTTTACTGGTGTTATTAGTGAGTGAGTTGACCTTTTGTCAAATTATAATATTTTTCTGGTGATGAAGCAATGGGCAGCCCCAGATCCCTGGAGGAGGAGGAGTTGGAGGTGGTGGTGGTGGTGGTGGTGGTAGAGGAGGTGGAGGTGCACAGAAACTAACAACCAATGATGCCTTAACTTACCTCAAGGAAGTTAAGGAAATGTTTCAAGATCAAAGAGATAAATATGACATGTTCCTTGGCGTCATGAAAGATTTTAAGGCTCAAAGGTACATAGTTTTCTCCTCATCTGTTTATCATGTGGCAAATAGGTCATCACTGAATATTTCATCAAATTCATTTAATGGACTTAATTTTTTCAAAATCGACACTATTGGTGTCATAGCGAGGGTGAAAGAACTATTCAAAGGGCACAACAATCTAATCTTTGGGTTTAACACCTTCTTGCCAAAGGGTTATGAAATTACCCTCATTGATGAGGAAGAGCCCCCGACAAAGAGTACTGTTGAGTTTGAAGAAGCTATAAGTTTTGTAAACAAGATAAAGGTGAAATTGTTTTTAGATTGTGCATATTGAGCCGCTGATTATAATTTATGGGGCATCTAATAGATGGATTTTTTTCCCTACAGAAACATTTCCAAAATGATGATCATGTATATAAATCATTTCTTGAGATCTTGAATATGTACAGAAAGGAGCATAAGGGCATTAATGAGGTCTACCATGAGGTAAAATTGTAGTATCTTTTATTTTTAACTTAAATGACATAAATTGCTTTATATTTGACCATCCGTTGGTGTGTGGATAATTTTGTTATACTGATTTTTATAGTTTTAGAGATTATTTTCCATTGCTTTGTAGGTTGCTGTACTTTTTTAAGACCACTCAGATTTGCTTGGTGAGTTCACAAGATTTTTACCTGATACGTCAGCTACAGCATCAGCTCCACATGTTTCACTTGGCCGACATTCTTTTAATTGCAATGATGAGAAGAGTTCTGTTATGACCACATCACGGCAGGTACCTACGAACAAGGTAAATTCTTGTTTCCTTTCATGGTTTCTTTAATTGTGATAACTTCTACCCAAATTTTACTGCAAATGAAGTTGGGTTTCCTCCTCTCCTTAACTTTCAGTGTACTCTGAATCTTGTATAATATCCTAATATAAGAGATGGAAAATCCTGAAAAGGAAGAACCAGACAAAAACCATAGAGATTTTGTCATCAGAACTAAATTTAAAAAATAAAATGTTATTCACTGTTTAGTGGGCAAATATTAGTGTTAATGTACCTATAAAAAATGTATTAAAAAAATGTTAAATGTACAAACATGTTTTGAAAGATATATAAAATGTGTATTAAAATTATAATTATTTTGAAATTATCTTTGTACAGGGAGCAAATATTCCGGCGAGCCCGTACTCCTTTCTTCCAAGCTCCGTTTCTGTCCGATCACCTGAAAGCACAACGGTGGTGAGCTACCCGGCGGTGTGTGGCCAGAAAACCCCTCCGACGATCAAGTTAGCACACACCTTGGGATAGAGAGAGAGGGAGGAGAGTGTTTTTGTGTAAGAATGTCTTACGAAGTGTTCGTCTGTCGCGTATGGGGGGCGCAGACATGCTTATATACCTTATGCGCCCCAAATCTACTCCCAGTGACCTCTCGCCACGTGGCTCTGCTATCCCATCTGTCAGCACAAGCCTCGCTGAGCATCACCTAACCTAACTGCCAGCCCACTCTACTGGGAGCTCGGCAGCCGGGCAACATTATCTCGGCTACCAAAGGCCATTCTGCACTTCAAGACCAAGTGCACTTGACATCGTAATGCTCCTCCAACCGGGTTCATTTCTAGCCGTGCTCGACTGGATTCCGGCGAAGCCGAGATGGAGATTGATCACCTTGGTCGTGCCGGGCTGAGGGTGCGTGTATCACAACCGAGCAACGCGCGAGCTGTGGAACCCTTACCTGACCGAACCTTAACCCGACCGGTCTCCGTGCCAACGAAATCAGGTAGCTCGATTCCACAAGGCCTTGCCATTACCGAGCAAGATAACGACCCAATCTCGGAGCCAAATACCTCGGCCCAACCTTGTACGGCCCAATCTGTCTGGCTAATTCCACGACCCAATCTCAGATCATTAATCTCCCTCTCAATCTTTATTTTAACAAAAACACTATAAGACTAACAATCATTAGCATGACCAAGAAAGCTAAAACAGAGAAGATTACTAACCTGATTTTGACTGTTTCAGACAACCAAACACGCTCTTGATTTTTCATTACATAGAACTTGAATTAAACAAGATTGAATATATTCTTATTTTCTTTTAGTGATATTTCTCAGGAAATGTAAAATTTTATTGTATATTGATGCTTATACTTATTTAGTTTATCATTCTCAATTATGCATTTGTTTCTTGATGATCATTTTCTACATTTCTTTGTTAATTTGTTTGTTTTCTTAAGGCCAAAAAAAGTTCTGGTTATCCTCAATTTAAAAATCTAATGCGTCCCTATATGTTAGTTCAGAACGTTTTTCCAAACTGGTAGACCAGTAGTGTATAAACTATTTTTGTTGAATTGAATCATTAAAATAGGTTTAAAAAATATTGATTTCATTGGTAGTCGGATTTATGTAATATGTGTGCCTCTACACTCTTACCAAAAAATTTGTATAGAAATTTATTTATATGTGTAACGTATGCGTTTATATTGTTGTAATAGCTGGATATGTCATGGATTGCTTACTAACTTAAATGAGGAAACTTTGCATGTTTATTTGTTAAATGATTATTTCATCATTTTCTTTGGTTATTTTGTGTATTTTCAGTTATTTATTTGTCTCTCTCAGTGGAGTTCTTGTTGTGATGCTTTGAATCACTGTAATGTATATGTTTGAGTAACAAGCCTGATTATTGTAGTGATGTAGAACCATGGCAGCATTATCACTTGTATCTAAGAAGCTGCGTAATGTTTGAAATAATAATATCACTTACGATAGGTTCTATTAAAGGAAACCATAGCATACTGGTTGATGGCTAATGAGCTGGTAGATAAATTTATTTGGTTTCAAACTCTATAGTGCAGGTTTTTGTGCAAATTGAGTTTTGAGAACACTTATAATTAAGTGATTGGTGTCTCTTGATTGTGTGTGCTTGTGTAGAGTCCAAAAATATTGGAGTATTCAGTGCTTGGAAACAAAGTAGCTGGTTTGAGGCATGCAGATTTGTTATTCACATTCTCATCTTCTATTAACATATTTTTTTCTGCCTTTATTATGCCTTTACTATTAGTGGAATTTATGTTCTCACCAGTTCTAAAAATAGCTGGATGTTCTCTCTACTTGTTTGATGGATTTTATATGGTAGAAATAGTTCGTACGCTTTCCACTTGCCCATTAAAGTGTGTAGACCTGCTAGAATATTGTTTTCGACCGTCTCTTGTTTGTATAATGTGTTGGACTAGCCTGAGATTTCTTCTTGACAGGATCCAAAGTTGTGGATTGGTGATTTTCGGAGTTACCTTGACCATTGGATAACCTTTATTAGAAAAGCAAACTTGATGAGCTGATATAATTTTGCCCCTTATCATGATATGCCTAAGGGGCTTATTGTGCCCTCAATACATGAAATCAAGTTCTTACACAACATTTTGTATCTCTTTTATAAATGTTTTTTCAGATCTTGGATTCGGAGGTGGCAAGTCGAAGTCCTTATATAGAAGAGATGGTCATCTCGGCATTACTCTGGTTAAGTTTGCTGCTGACCAATCAGGCTTGAAGGATGCTGTGAGGCTTGTAGAATTCTTTGAGAAAGAAAACCATGGAATTGGACCCACGTATGAATGCATTCCAAGGTAAGTTTGATTTGATTTTTCTTATTTGATCAACAAAGAGAAAAAAAAATACCATTAATGGATTGGATTCAAAGAACAACCTAATGTAAGATTTATGTTTCTATTTTCTGTTTATTTTGTATAATGATTTGAAAGTACATCTTGCTCTTAGATAGATTTGTGTGATAATCACTTGTGTAGTATTTGGTTCATTCGGTTGAAATAAAATGCAATGGAACAATTATTTTTAAGTCTGTCTATAGAATGATTTGTAATACGTTTTTCAGAATTTCTTTACATATTGTGTTGGGATCATAAATTTAGATAAATATTTGTAAAGAAAAACAGAAATAGGGAATAGGCACATAATATGGAATATGTACATAAATAGCAATACTTCTAGCTTAATCTATTGCTAATTAATTCTTTTGTTATGTACTTGTTATATTTTAGTTAATGGTATTACTTGAATGATTGCCTTCTCGATTTTTGATTATTTAATAAATCGAATACAATATACAATCAGACAATATGATATGATATACATATATACATATACACAAAATGATACGATATACATATACACAAAATAAGCACTCTAACTTTAATGCGACCCCACGCGCGTAGCACGTGGGGTCCAACTAGTATATAAAAATATATTTAATAAATATAATCTGAGTGAAAGTTGGATAGAATAGGACAAAGGGAAGCAAAACATGTACTCGTCTCGCTACGGGACAAAAAAAAAATCATGCCGGGTGGGGTGAGGGATACAGGAGCGAAGCTCAACAGGAGAAAATGATTATCCCCATCACAACTATTTATTCAATTAAAAAAAAATCATTCAAAGCACATTAACTTTTTTCACTTGAAAAAAGTTAAAAAGTTACTACTAAAAATTAAAATTCTAAATATTCCACTATTTATCTTTTAACCTATTATTGAAAATCCAAACTTTTCATTTGATAGGATTTTCAATGTATATCACACATGGAAAAAAAAATTAAATTAATCCGATAATCATAACACTTTCATTTTATGGCATTTATCTCCAAAAAATAGACAACAAATATTTTTTAAAAATAGATCATTTTTTTTAGACAAATACAATAAATAAAAAATATTACAATTATTAGATCAATTTAATTTTTTTCATGAATATTACAATTATTAGATCAATTTAATTTTTTTTCATGATAATCATAATTTAATTTGATTTGGAATGATTAAATTAGATTAAATAATATTAAATCACATTAGTTCAAGTAAATTACATGTTTGCCATTGAGTGGCTAATTCTAGACCATTGTTTAGTCTTGATTCATAAGTTTGGCACTATCACTTTGCTGCATCATTTTGCTCACCTTCTTGAGGCCAAAACTGAGAGAGAGGGAGAGTAGGAGAAAAACTTGAGTTCATCAAAATTGGCTTGGAGAATTAGGGGAATTGAAGGGAATTTGCATATTTGAGCTTCCATACTTGAATTCAAGACCTAAGGTAGGGAGTTCATCCTCTTGTTCATGTATTTAAGTTATTTCTTGCATGGTTCATGGAAAATTTGGAGTTTATAGTCAAGAGTTAATTTAAAGAGTTGAATTGAGAATAGATTCACGCACGCATGTACATATTCTTGAAATTGAGGTTGTTTTCATGAGAATTTCAACATGCATGTCCACATTTTGATTGTAGTCCATGAATTCACCATGTTTTAAAGTTCAAACTTGCATTTGGTTATGTTTTGGAGCATTGGAATTCATTAGAACACTTGTATGTTATGTCCTTGTCTAGCTCATGAAAGTTTCTTTGAAATTGTGTGCAATTGGCTTACCTTTGGGTTTGATTTTACAAAATTGATCTTCAAAACATGTGATAGTATGAGCTTTCAAGTGTTTTCCAGAAAAATGGGCCCAAAAGGTTGAGTTTTGATGTGTTGAATGCTTGGTTTGAGCTTGGGAGACAAATCTAGAAATTCCAGATTTTGGCTTCCACGCTCGAGCGAAGAATTCCACGCTCGAGCGACCATCTTTTGTTCAGAGCTTCGCTCGAGCAAAGGGATGCTGGCTCGAGCATAGATTGCAAGCTCTCAGGTCTTCTGCGTGTGCAGACGCACGCTCAAGTGAAGAAACCTACGCTCGAGCGAGGACTGTGTCTCACGCTCGAGCGTGCATCGAGCGGAGATTTTCAACATCCAGCACTTTTTGCATTTCTATAGACCGCTCGAGTGAGGAAGTCCACGCTCGGGTGACCCCTCTGTTTTGGAAAGCTCGCTCGAGCATAGAAAACCACGCTTGAGCGAGACCCCTGTTTCAGCAAAAATTTGAAAGGTGTTTTAAAGTGCATCTTTGTATCCTCATTCCATCCTAGGCATTCCTAGGCCATATTTAATGCATCTTAATGAGGATATTGATATAGAACCACACCAAGTCAAGATAGGGGCTAAGTTGTTATCCCGAACGAGTAACTTAGTGTGTGTTCGTTCTGTTACTATGTAGGGTTGGCATCCGATGACGCTCATTAGCTTGCCTATAGCCCAGTGCTCTGTGAGTAACAATGTTGTAAAGATATGCTCAATTATGATTATTTTCTGAATGATCAACTGTTTTGCTTACTAAAACGTTATTGTTTAATGAATGAATGTTTGTCTTATTTGTAAACTGTATTCGTGGCATCCATAGCAATTTACTGTTATTGTACTGTTACTATTACTGTCACAGAGATCTCTGTTAGTTCCCATGTTTGGAACTACTACTGTTTACTGTTATGATGGCCATCAACTGACTGTTCGGTCTGTTAAGACCTACTGTATTGTTTTGTTATTGGATGTACTACATATGACTGCTATGGTTTCTAAATGACTGATATGACTGTTTAATTACTGAAAGGGCATTCATTCTTAACCTCTTTACACAGTTGTTATTCACTGGGCTTTAGCTCACTGTTTATATTTAAATGTAGGTGTCCAGGCACCGGACCGAAGCTAAGAGCGTCAGGCTAAGCTTTCATTTTGTCAAAGCCAACCATTGTGCCTCACCTCGAGGTTCCGAATGCATTAAAACCAAGACTGTTTTGGGGTGTTTTAGATTCCCCCTTTTGCCTCTGTTCTGTAATAAAATGGTTAAGACTTGATCGTACAGTTATAGTTAGGGATTTGGTCCCTGATATGGATGTTTGTGTATATGTCGCATGTACATATGTTTTGGTTACCAATGTGGCACGTTTATAAAAAGTCTTTTGGCATAAGATTGTCACAGCTCATTGGACATCTTTTATTTACTGTTTTGGCTTCTGCCAGCCCCTTTACTCTGTATTACTGTCATTACTGTTAAGCAGGCTTTAGGTAATCACGGATTACTGGCTGGTTGCGATGCTAAACCCATAGGGGCGGGTTTGGGTCGTGACACATCTCCAGTTGAATTATGATATATATCAGCCAATACTCTCAATATTAATACATCACAATTAACATAATTACATATTCTAAAATCGAGATTTAGAAACATGGGGTCGTGGTGACGGGAGTTGGGTTCGGTGATGACAGTAGTGACGGTAATAGTGGCGGAATGCAATCATATTTTAAGTTACATCCATTTAAAAGCATATTAAAATTCTATTTTGAAAATACAAATTCCATCAATTTCCATGGTTCTTCCAATCAGGCTGTGAAAGTCCAGCCGACTCGGGGCCTAATGTATCGGAGTAGTAAAAACGCGTCATGCGTACTTCTACTTCATTAACATGTTTTTGTTATACTAAACTCTTTCTCGCTCTCTCTATATATTCACTTTCTCAAGAACTTTAATACTATAAATTTTTACAAACTTTACAACGCATCCAAGAAACAAGAGACCACTTTGCGAGTTCGAAGAAGTAATCTCATCATTCATCTCATTAAGGTTCGTCAAATATTTTCATCCCCTTTAATCTTTTTCCTCATATCTATTAACTTGTTTATCATTTATTATTATTGATCTTCATCCATGTTTCTTTAAAAGTGTGGTCTTTGATTTATTTATATATACACCAATGAGTTCGGATTTGTTAAAGTTGAAGATCTCAATTTTATGGAAAAGTTTGTATATTGTTGGACTAATTTGTATTCATGTCATTAGTTTGAACCATCCACCTCATATGACTAGTTGAGAATAACATATGTATGCCAAAAATTAGGTTGAGTAGATATAAATAATCACATGATCAAATTAAATTCATATTATATCATTTGGACGGCCTATTCTTAAAACATGTATGTCGTAAAGATAAAAAATAGTATAATAATATAACAATCGATGTTGGATAAACTTGATTTTTAACATGAATAATTTTCTAAAGTTAGATCATTTGGAAGACCTAGCGATCACATGATCAAATTACCTACATATTATATTATTTGGATGGCCTATTCGTAAAACATGTTGGCCATATAGACAAAAATAGTATGGGTTCGTTTGGGATGTGGGTTGGCTTTTTAGCTTTTTGGCTATTTTAACCTAAGGCTAAAAAGTCTCGTTTGAGATAGACTTTTTGACTTTTTTGACTTTTGTGAGAGAAAAAATGAAATAATTATGAGTTAGATATAATGTTTTGTCTTATTGGGTTAAAAAGTTTATTTTGTCTTTTTATGGATAACATAGCTAAAAAGCCAAAAAGCCTGGCATGCCAAACGAAAGCATAATAATATGACAATCAATGTTAGATTAACTTGATTTTTAGTATGAATAATTTTCTAAAATTAGTTGTATAGAATAAATAGTTTAAATCAATGAAGTGTGTCCAAAATAATCAGATAATAGATCAACTTCAGCATGATTTTTAACTTTATCAAATCCATGGCAAATCGAGACTCATATACCAATTGTTATAAGTGTATTGTTTGTTAATTTGTTTTCTTTGGTTGAGTTTTGAGAATTTGAAATTTTTTGAAAAATTAGTTTGATTAAAAAAAAAAAAATGGTAAATTACATTGACACCCCCTGAGGTTTTTGTTTATTACAGTTTCTCTCTTACCTTTTGGAAATTACATCTCCTCCCTGAGGTTTAAAGTTTCATTATAGATTGCCCCATGAGATTTAAAGTTTCATAACAGTTCCCTCCCACTATAATGATCATCATACATAAAATTAAATTAACAGGGGGTCAATGTAATTTCTCAAATGTGAGGGGGTGAACTATAATAAACATAAACCTCAGGGAGTGGCAGTGTAATTTACCCACAAAAAAAAAAGATTATTATTTTCATATGATTTCTTATTTTTAGGTAAAACTAAATTCAAAAAAATGTAAAAATATTTTTATTTTGATGATTATTTTAATCAAACTATTTTTTAAAAAATATATTTTTTCCCCTAAAAACTCATCAATTTTAAGAATTTTCTTTTCATACGATGTTAGCATGATTTGATCCAAACGAAAATACATGTGTGTAAATATGTTTATTTATTCCTTTAAATCTGTTTAGTTTCAATTTTAGAATCAATTTTCTTAATTTTTTATTGCGTATATATTTATATTAGTTTGACAAAAATTAAACAGAAAAAAAAATATTTTTGAATTTTTAGAAATTATTTAATTATGCTCCAAAAAAGTAAAACCATATGAAATATTTTTTATTTTTTAATCTTTTCCACCAAATTAGGTTTTAGTGTTATTTTTTATTTTTTTGAAATTAACTGAAATTTGAAGCCTCATTTGTACTTTACCTAGCATATCTACCTTCATTAGTTGGAAGTGAGTATTTTTGTTTTCAAAAATGCTAGAGGCTCTAAAGTTTCTATCAATTTTTTTACTAAATACTCCCATGGGTGTGGTTCCACATCTGTGAGTGTTTGGTTGAAAATTTGATCAAAAAATTTCATAAAAAAATAATGTTTTGATGTTTTGAATACAAATAAAAAAAATAAAAAATCATACAAACATGTATTAATGTTTTGAATACCTGTACTCTTTGTCTGTAAATTTTTCTCATCAAATTCTTTATAATTGCACTCCATAATTTATCTTTATATCAAAATTTTACACATGACACCCTTCTCAACACAAATTTTAAATGTCAAAATTTGAAGTGAAATTGTAAAAAAATGGAATGTGAATAACACTACTCTCCAATTTTATTTTTCAGAATAGTACACAGAATGCAGGAACCTCGGCCTATTTGGCCCATTCAAATCATGGATGCCAAAACTATAAATAAATGTTTGGGCCTTATGTTGGCCAATTAGCTCTGAAACGCTCATGTTCAATTGAAAACGGTTCAATGAAAAACTCACTACTTTATTACGACTTAAGAAGTTTTTCAAATAGATTCTATGGTTTAAAGCTATCAATTTGTGATTTTGTAGTTTTAGAAAAATTTTGCTTTTAACAATTACTTTAAATTGCTATTAAAATTTTAATGTCACTGCATTGTTTACTTTCGATGTACTAAGTCCATGAAATTGTGTTATGATAGGTATTTGAATCACATTGAAAGCATATCCATCATGAGATTCATGAAAGGGAGTAAAGTGGAAGTACTTAGCAAAAAAGAGGTCTCAACGGGTTCTTGGCTTTCTGCTGAAATAATCTCCGGAAATGGCCACACATACAACATAAGATATGTTTCATTTCCAAGGTCTGGTGAGGCGCTAGTCAAAAGGGTTCCTAGGAAGGCAATTAGGCCTTGTCCTCCACCGGTGAAGGGGGCTGCTGCTGATAATTGGGTTCCCGGAGATCGTTTGGAGGTATTTCATTCCAAGACCGTGTCTTGGAAAACAGCGATGATCGTGAAGGTTTTGGATGCAAACAAATTCTTAGTTAGGCTAATTGGAAAGTCTGAGGAATTTAAAGTCCATGGATCTCATATCAGAATCCGACGGTCTTGGCAAGATGGCAAATAGTTAGTTGTTGGCAAGGTAATTTTTCATCCAATTCTGTTTTTTTTATTATTTATTATGTAGCATAGCAACTGATTAAACATTTTATTTCTGCTGTTTTATTAAATATTTGATATTAAATTTTCATTATGCGCATTGATTAATGTGATGGAATAGTAACGGGAGCGTGGTATGATATGAATAGACTTGTATGGCTTATAATAGGAAAATAACAATTTAAATTTTTTTTAATAATTAGACATCCAATAAAATGTAGGATTTTTTTTTTTAACTTTTCCAAAGTTAATCATGGAGCACCATATCTCTATTAGCATTATGACCTATTTTTATTTTTGTTTCTTGTCAAAAACATTACTCACCTTTATATTTGATTTTTTTCTTCTTAAGGAAACCTTTATGCTGTGTTTGGTTGAGGAATTTGAGGAGAGATTTGTAAAGAGAAATGGAAAAGGTAGGTGAAATGAGAATAAAATATGCCTAAATTTCACATAGTTTCACACACCTTTTCCCTTTTCCTTTCCAAATCTCTCTCCCAAATCCTCCAACCAAACACAGCATTAAAAAATATGTTGGAGAAAAGTTTTGGGATCGCTTTAGATCATTAAATTTATCCTTTTTGTATGAAAATGTAACCACATTTCAGAACATACACTCCAAAATGTAATTTGCTGGGATACTATTTAATTCCTTAACTAGATGCACCAAACATACAACAGTTGAATACCCTTCAGCAGCTGATTAGTTTCTTTTGTTTATGTTGCTTGCATTCTAATTTTCATAGGGATCTTTTGAGAGTATGGTTCATATTTAAGCCCCTGAAAATGCATGATATTAATGGTTCTTTTTTTCTTTTATGAGCTCTCCTGGCTTTACATTGGATGATTATATATCTTTTATTGTGTTTTATACAGTAGGGTGATGCACAATTTACAATGTCAATGAAGAAAAACCAGAAAGACACAAATACGAAGCTATTTGTGGGCAAAGATCATTTTCAAGCTGTGAAAAAAAATGGAAATTCAAGAGCCCCAAAATTCCACCATGAAAATTCTAAATGATTCGTGATTAGATCAAGATTAAAATATTTTAAATCCCAATTATTCAAAACACTCAATCTAAAATCAACAAGCACTTACGAGAGTGATTTTAGATTGTTTGTTTTTAACAATAAACAATAAATCGACACAAACGATTTTTTACGTAGAAAAACCACAATTAAAGAACCTTCAACTGTAATCAAAAACCACGGGCGAACCGCCACTAATCAATCCACTACTAAAGGAAGAAAGATTACAAAGATAATACACAAATTACCCAACCCAGTCAATTTGCCTTTGAATCTTCTGCAACTCTTTCACCACACCTTCGTCACGGAACTGATCAATCCTGAAGTTGATTCCACAACTTCACTTGTCGAATTAACGATTACGTAAAGAATCAAACGCCTTTCAAAACTCTACGTCTTGATCTTCGGAAGCCACCGAAGAGAACTCTCTTGAATATGAAGTATCAAACTTCTTGATGTATGAATCTCAAATCATAAGTTTAGAACTCTCTCAAGAACATCAAGAAAAACTATCAAAACCTCAGAAGAAAACTTCAAACAAAACCCTAGAACTCTTAGATCAGATCTAGAAAAGTAATCCTAACCAATAACCTCAACAGGTTTAAATAGAGAATCTGGGTCCGCGATCTCCGCTCGAGCGCTCCACAGTCCGCTCGAGCGGACTGAACAAAATATGCGTGTGACTAAACTGAGGTGCGCTCGAGCGCAGGAGATTCCGCTCGAGCGTGAAATCACACCCACCAGTACTTTTGCTGCCCTGTCAAAATACTGAGATCCTCTAATCTCCGCTCGAGCGCACAAGACCCCGCTCGAGCGGGAAGAACAAAAACACAAAAAAATTACATTTTTATCAACGCAAAGTTTTGTCTCCGGATTTGACAATAAAGGGACCTAACACACCAGGACACTCGAGAAAGCATCGCCTATTGGTGGGAATTTTGTAAAACATGGGAATGAAGACATTGACAGTTTTCGTAGTGATGTAGAACCCTTTCATGGACGATGGTACGAGAAAGCAGGAAATGACCTTGTGAAAGATAAGGAAGGAAGTGATCTCGTGAAAAATAAGGAATTGGGGGCACGAGACCATAAGTTAGAGCTACATGTCTATTGTAATGCTCTGAAGGCGTTGTTTGCATCAGGTCCGTTGAGTTGGGAAGATGAGATGGATGTGATAGATCTCTGTCTTTTACTGCACATATCGGATGATGAACATTTGGTGGAGCTAAGAAACTTGATGTCTGCTAGAATTCCTACATGTTGAACACAAACTCAGGGTTTTTTTTAGACCATTTTTTGTTCTACCATTCTTTTCAACAATTATATGTAGCGGTTTGATTATGAGTTTGTGAAAGCCATTAGGGAATTTTGTAACATTATTTCAGACTGATGACTCTCAAATTTTCTTTTATAAGCATTTGAAAATACTATCCTTTGAGTAGTATTATCATTTATTTATTTATTTTTTAAATTTAAAGATGTTTTTCACTATATGTATGTGGGGTGTGTTAAATGATGTATTCTGATCTACTCTGGTTTCACTTCCTTTTAAGTTTCTTTTCACTATTTTCCCTTTAAATTATATTCTCTATTTTCTTTTCACTGAGTTCTTTG
The DNA here is from genome assembly GCA_022316695.1 of Camellia oleifera. Taxonomy (NCBI): domain Eukaryota; kingdom Viridiplantae; phylum Streptophyta; class Magnoliopsida; order Ericales; family Theaceae; genus Camellia; species Camellia oleifera. The sequence continues at coordinate 23,546,591 of CM039313.1, read as the reverse complement.
TTATTGTGGAGACATATTTTGTGAATAATAGCACGTGGCCAAGGTAATGCCAAAGTGTCAGCCGAGGTGCCACGTGGCCTGGTCATGATGTCGAGGTTATCTCGGCTAGGCCGAGGTTATCTGTTGAAATATCGGAATCCGAGTTAAGTGGATAAGGGACAAGAGTCCTAGAATTGGGGAGGATCTCAGTCTGGATAAAGATAAAACTCTTAGGGAGTTTATCCCTATTTAGTTGAAAGTCTAGGATGAGTATTGAGTCTGAGTCCACTGAAGTGAGACTTCTACAGGGATCAAGACAATGTTGGTTATAAAAGCAGGGCATCATCGTAGGTCTAAGGTATATTTTTTAGGTTCTGTCTAGTGAGTTAAGCACTATTAGTTATCTTTGAGAGATATTTGACTATTGACTTGATCGTCGGAGTGCTCCCGAGTGGACGAATCAGCGTCGGATTCTTATCTTTCTGTGACAGATTGTTTGGGCTTTATCTATCTTGTCGGTGCTCTCCAGTTGAGTTCCCTATTTGGTTGTGTGATTAGAAATCAACACCCATAATTTGGCGCCTTATGTGGACATGTAAGGCGAATAGATGGCCAATGACGGACAGAAAGAGAAGATAGGGGACGACATCCCTAGTGGGAGTGGTAAACATGCCGATTCTAACATGGAGGAAGAGAACACTAATGAAGGACCATGGGATCAAAATCCCAAGGAGAAAGACGTCGACCAAAAGGGAGACCCACTGAAGAAATCAGCCCGAGACGAGTACTATAACGAAAGCGACCTCCAAGTATGGAAAGATAGATGCTTGAGAAAGGACGACGAGTTAAAGGGAATGGCAATCAGTTGTCAACTTCATGATGCAGAATAATGTCATGCAACCACCGTTTCCATTAAAGGACACGCTGATTCCAGTGGCCAAGAATGACGCCCAGAAAGGAGGGCAGAAAACGATCCCAACAATCTCTCAGCATGACAAGGTGAAAGAACACTCACATCGGCCTTCACGGGATGTAGGGCGAGCAAAGTCAAGAAGAGAAGAGTCTCAAAGGACACCTTGGACCAAGGGGACTTATGTCAAAGAACATCGGCATGTTCAGGGAAAAGAACTTTGTTTTGACACAGTGAATAAAGAGAAGTCCATAAGGACTCATAATGACGCCAGGAGTAGCACACAAAAAAGGCTGAAATTCATTGACAACCGAGCTCCTGGTCGGACTAAAGAGGATTTAAGGGACTACCTCCAGAGGAAGTGGCAGAATGCCGAGGTCACATCTCTGGTCAAGCGAAAAACACCATTCTCAATGGAATTGGATAGGTTCGAGGCCCCCAAAAGGTTCCATACGCCAAGATTCCAGAAATATGACGGTAAGTCCGATCCGAACTTTCACGTCGACTTATATTTGAATTCAATGGATTGTCTACCGGGAACGAACTGTTACTCTGCAAGGTGTTCCCTTCATCCTTTGGGAAAACTACATCAGATTAGTTTCACAAGTTGCCGAAAGGAACTGTGAAGAGTTGGGAAGGCCTAGTCGAGATGTTTGTGGCTAGGTTTGTTACAAACAAATTATAGCTGTTGAGGGTAGACTCCCTAATGGCTCTGAAAATTGGCGAGGGTGAAAGCCTTAGGGTTTATGCTAAAAGGTATTACAAGGTGTTCAATCGAATACTAGGATGCAACTAGGAGTTAGCGATCATGTCTTTTAAGAACGGTTTGGAGGATGACTGCATGCTTCAAAAGTCACTGGCAAAGACTTTGCAAAGAGTATGGAGGAGCTCATGGTAAGGATCAAGAAATATGCCAGAGCAGAAGAGAATATACACCAAGAGCAAAGGCACCGAAACAGAAAAAGAGAAACGGCTCGCCGAAGTGAAGCCGAGGTAATACTGGATTTAATAGACAAGAAACAGGACTAAGGGCTGCACAGGCAATCACTACTGTGTTCCGAATCCCGATTTATAAAATACTAGAAAGAATTAGGAACCAACCGTATTACAGAACGCCAGAGAGGATCCCTGGTGAATTTATGGGGAGAAGTCTAAGAAAGCACTGTGCTTACCACAATGAAAATGAACACCTGACGCAGGGTTGTAGAGCCCTAAAAGCGCATTTAGAAGATCTAGTCAGACAAGGTCACTTAAGGGACGTAGTAGATGAGGCCAGAACGAGAGAAGAGCACGCAAGGCTACCCTAGGTACCGGCAGCACCACCTCCTACACCGGCAGCACCACCTTCACCAGCACCACAACAGCAAGCAGATGGACCTCAGGTGATCAAAGTGATTCACTCAAGGGTCAATGAGAACGAGGTACATGGGGAGACTCAAAGGATGAAGCACTTACAGCATGTGTATCAGGTCCAACAAAAGAGGCCTAGGACAGACGAGTGCCAGGGACCAATGGTATCCTTTACTAAAGCAAACCTAGACATGGTGCAGCATCCGCACAAAGATGCTCTCATAGTAACTCTCAAAATTGAAGAATTCTGGGTGAGGTGCATTATGATTGACTAAGGCAGCTCTTATGACATCATGTATGTCAAATGTTACAAGGAGCTCGACCTTCACCGAGATGATTTGGAGTAGGTCGACAGCCCAATGGTCGGGTTCAATGGAATGTCTACATGACCTATGAGAGCAATGAATTTGGAGGTGCAAGCAGGCACCAAGAAGGTAAGTACAGAGTTTACAGTAATTGACACTTCCTCCTCTTACAATGTTATCTTGGAGAGGCCATGGTTGCACGCAATGAGGGATGTTCCCTTAACACTGCACCAGCTGTTGTGGTTCCCAACAGAGCATGGAATTGAGGAGGTCATGAGGGATCAGGTGCAGGCAAAGAATTGCTCCATGGTAGTAATAAAATCCATCTGCAACGTGCAAGAGGTAGAAACAGTAAAAATTGAAGATGAGGACATGTAGGTCCTGGATGATGTCGGCAAAGAACCAACCGACAAAAACGAGGAAGCCTTGAGGAAAATTCTGGTCCAACAAGGGGTTAAAGAGCGCTTCTTCCTTCTCGGCTCAGGCTTGGCCAAGGAGGAGGAAAAAAAGCTTTCTTACGGTCCAACATAGAAGTATTCGCCTGGATGCCATATGAGATGCTAGGCATTAACCCTAAGGTCATGTGCTATATGCTCAATGTAGACAGGTCAACTAAACCTGCCGACGTTTATGTGTGTTGAGGCAGTTAAGGAGGAAGTGGACAAATTGCTGGAGGCCAAGGCCATTCGCGAGGTAAACTACCCTACTTGGCTGTCCAACACTATGGTGGTAAAAAAAAAGAATAGCAAGTAGAGGGTTTGTGTTGATTTCACTAGCCTGAATAAGGCTTACCCTAAAGACACTTTTCCACTGCCCAAGATTGACCAACTAGTCAATGCCACTTCAGGGCATAGAAGAATGAGTTTCTTGGATGCTTACAGGGGATACCACCAGATAGCAATGCATCCTTCCGACAAGGAGAAGATTTTATTTATCACCCCAAAAGGGCTGTATTGCTACAAAGTGATTCCTTTCGGGTTAAAAAATGCAGGAGCAACTTACCAGAGGTTAGTGACTAAGATGTTCAAACATCTGATTGGCAAAACAATGGAAGTGTACATTGATGACATGGTCGTGAAGACTAAAGAACCTGAGAATCGCCTAGCCAAGTTAAAAGCAGTTTTTGACATCCTAAGGACATATCGGCTCCAACTCAATGCTTCCAAGTGCGCATTTGGAGTTGGGTTTGGTAAGTTTCTAGGATGCTTAGTTACCAGAAGGGGCATTGAGGCAAGCCTAGATCAAATCAAGGCTATCCTGAACTTGAAAAGTCTAACATCAGCAAAACAAGTGCAGATGTTGACTGGAAGGGCCACAGCCCTAAACAGATTTATAAGCAGAAGTACAAATAAGTGTAAACTATTTTTTAGTTTGTTGAAAAAGGCCACAGATTTCTTGTGGACAGAGGAATGCGAACTCGCCTTGGCCAACTTGAAAAAGTACCTGACAACAGCTCCAGTTCTGTCAAATCCAGTACCTGGAGAGGAACTATTTTTATACTTGGCTGTTTCAGAGCACGCAACGAGTGCAGTGATAATCAGATAAGAGAATGGAGAACAAAGGGTAGTATACTATATGAGTAAAACCCTAGTAGGCGTAGAGACCAGGTACATGCCCCTGGAAAAATTGACACTGACATTAGTGATGGCTTCCAAAAAGTTAAATCATTATTTCCAAGCCCACAAGATTGTGGGGTTGACTAAGCATCTCTTAAAGTCCCTGTTACAGCAAGGAGATCTGATAGGCAGGGTAGCCAGGTGGGCAGTGGTATTGGGCCAATATGACTTAGAGTTTAGGCCCAGAACGACAATTAAAGGCCAGGTTCTAGCCAACTTTGTGGCCGAGTTCACACCTGGTGCCATCCACGTCGGGCTTTGGTGAGCCGCGGCTTAGGGTGTCTGTGGGAACAAGAAGAGACCTAGTTGGGAATGAAAAACCCCACAATAGAGCAGAAGAAAGAAGAAAAATAGAAGCTCTAGGATGTCTACATCGGCGACTCCTTTCGCCTGTTTGTTCATGGCAGTTCAAACCGTCAAGGAGCGGGGGCAGGAGTGGTGTTGGTATCACCAGATGGGCGAATGTTGGAACAATCTATCTATTTGGGGTTCAAAGCCTCAAACAATGAAGCAGAATATGAAGCACTAATTGCAGGGTTAAAATTAACAACAACAATGGAAGCCGACGAGGTGGTAGTCTTTTGTGACTCCCAACTTATTGTGAACCAGGCAACATGCGAGTATGCAGCCCGAGATGAAAGAATGATAGCCTATGTCAAAGAGGTTGTTAGACTGCTAGCCTTATTTCAGGATTGTCGACTACAGCAGGTTAGCCGAGATGACAATAGCCATGCTAATGCCTTGGCTAACTTGGCTAGTGCAATGAAATCAGGTGAGGCAAGGACAATAATGGTTGATTATTTGTCAGGCCCAAGAGTGGAACCACTAATCACAGAGTATGAAACAATGTGTGTGGAGATGGGTCCAAGTTGGATGGATGCAATAGTGATATTTCTTAGGGACGACAAGTTACCGGATGATCGCAAAGAGGCGCACAAGACCAGACTGAAGTCGGCAAGATTTAGCCTAACAGCAGAAGGACATCTCTACAGAAAGTCTTTTACTGGCCCTCTTTTGAGATGGGTGCATCCCTCCCGGGTTGAAGACTGCTTGTATGAAATACATGAAGGATATATGGCAACCATGTTGGGGCAGATCACTTACTCATAGGGCCATTACTCAAGAGTACTGGTGGTCTTACATGTAGAAGGATGCTAAAGCCTACGTCAGAAAGTGCGAGAAGTGTCAGAGGTTTACACCTTTGATACATCAACCAGCCGTAGATTTGAACCCAGTAACTAGCCATTGGCCATTTGCCCAGTGGGGCATGGACCTAGTTGGACAACTGCCCCAAGCAACTGGGCAAAGGAAGTTTCTACTGGTAGCAACTGATTACTTCACAAAGTGAGTAGAAGCTGAACCCCTTGTGAAGATTCGAGATATTGATGTAAAGAATTTCATATGAAAGAACATCATCACCAGGTTTAGGATCCCAAGGGCAATAATAGCACACAATAGTACATAATTTGATAATAAACCAATCAAAAACTTCTGTGCAAAGTACAAAATCAAGAATTACTACTCTACTCCAAGTTTCCCTTAGAATAATGGTCAGGCAGAAGCATCCAATAAGACTATCTTGGATGGGATCAAAAAGAGGCTGGAAGTAGCAAAGGGAAAATGGGTGGAAGAGTTGCCTAACGTACTCTAGGTATATCGGACTATGCCGAGAAGATTAACTAAGGAGTCTCCATTTGCCATGACTTATGGCACTGAAGTAGTTATCCCACTAGAAGTCGGCATTCCAGGGGTCAGAACCCAGGGAGTGGAAAATGATACTAATGAGGCATTTCTAGCCCGAGATCTAGACCTTAAAAAAAAAAAAAAAAAAAAAAAAAAAAAACAATTCGGCTAGGGGCATACCAGCAACAACTTGTTAGGGCTTACAACAAGAAGGTCAACCCAAGAGAGTTCAAAGTTGGGGACCTTGTGATGAGGAAAGTAGTCGACAACAAGAAGGATCCTAGGGAGAGCAAGCTAGTTAGGCCCAAATTGGGAGGGGCCTTATAGAATTATCTTGGTCGCCAGTAATGGAGCATATCGGCTTGAGGACAGTGATGGCAAAGAGTTGCCAAGATTCTGGAACACTTGCAACCGGAAATTTTTCTATCATTAGATTTTGTTTTTCGAAGTTTATGTCATTAGCCAAAGTAATAATGAAATTTTAGTTTGATTTTTATGAATTTGAAATTTATGTGATAGGACAAACCAGTTCTACGGAGATGTTTCTGAATAAAACATGACGAATAACTTAGACTTATTATATGGCAGAGTTAAATTATACTTACATATAATAGAGTTGAACTAAGTTGGTGATATTTCTGAATGAAACATAATGAATAACTTAGATTTATTATATAGTAGAGTTGAATTATATTTGCATATAATAAAGTTGAACTATGTTGGCGATGTTTCTGAATGAAACATAACCAATAACTTAGACTTATTATATGGCAGAGTTAAATTATACTTGCATATAATGAAGTTGAACTAAGTTGAATTAACCTCGACTTGCCATATCGGCAAAGTCAAACTCAGAATGGAACTAAGCTCATTAACAGAGAAACCAAGGTTGAAACACCTTGGGAAGTCTTTGTTTGAATCTGACTTTGGCGAAAGACCATAGTCACATGCTTAATGTGAACTTAAGTGGAACTTAGGTTCATATTAGGGGGCAGGGAGCTGGAGTGATGAACAAACTTAAGAGTTTGACACTTGTTGAAATTTTCAGAAATAGGCTTAATACTTGTTGAAATTTTGGAGAAATTTACAAGTTAGAGTTAGCGGAGGTAATTATGAATAAAGTATCCGAGATACATGTTACCGGAAGTGACTAACTAGGTTGTCAAAACTTGGAAAGGGTGAAGTCTTAATAGAAGATAGCATATAGAGGTAAAAAAGCAATACCAAATAACACTGGTAAAAATATTTTTATTTTTATTTTTATTTTTAAAGTGTTAGCTGAGGCAAACAGTCAAGGTTTATCCAATGTATTATATCCTGGAGTTATTATATAGTTAAAGTACACTTTGAAGAAATGTAAAAATATTCTAAGTTTGGAAGCATGAAAAGCGTGAAAGAAAGCAGTAAACATGCATAGAAAAAAAGAAGGCATACATTTAACACTTGGAAGAAAATATAAGACTTGCATTCAGAAGAAAAAAAAAAAAAAACTTGTTCAGATACAAAAAGACACTTCGGCCTGGCATAAGAGATTACTTGTTCATCTATAAAGACAAAAGGGGCACATCGGCCAAATATAAAGCTAACATTGTTCAGACAAAATATTACAACTGTCCAAAAGTAAGAAGGAAAAGTACAAAAATGAGGAAAAAACCAAAGTTCATGCATTTTTCATAGTCTGCCCTGCCTTGGCAATTGGCGTTGTGTCTACCTCTGCAGACAGCTGCGCAGACCTTTCAGCTTGGACCTTGGCGTCGATCTCACGCAGTGTGTCATCTAGGCTCTTGTTGGCAGTCTCGACCTCGGCCTCAGAAGTGGTCTTTTAAACCTCATCCTCCTCATCCCGAGTCAAGTCAAGGACTTACTCATTCAGAGTTGGGGATTTGGCCCCAGCAGAACCTTCGCCACTAGTCTTAACCTTGGCTTCTTCATTCCCCTCAGCCTCATCCTCAAATTGGCTTAGAGCGGGAGGGAATGACATAACAAGTCAGCTTTCGTCCCTAAGGGGCAAGTCGTCGGGAATAGCAAGCTCCTTTAAAGCGGCCATCCAACTAAAGGTGTAACCCCTGTTGTATGCCTATTTGACTTGTTTCTTATATTCATCACGAACATCGGCTGCCCCCTCAGCGTAGGCCTTTTTATCAGCCACTTTGATTTCGGCCGTCTTTGTAGCCAGTGCTGTTTGGAGCTCAATTTGGGCCTAGGCCTCTTTTTCCTTGGCTTCTTTTGCCTTAGCCTGAGCAACCTCGACAATATTTTCTGCAGCCTCGATGCAGTCCTCGGCTTTTTTCAGGGCCAACTCGGTAGCCTTGGCCTGATTCAAAAGACCTCAAATACGGGCTTCGGCTTTGTTTAGTGGGGAAAGGAGTTTGGCTGCCTCCTTTGTTTTTTCAGTTAGTTCTTTTTTGAACTCATCGGTCTTGACTGCAAGGGAGTGACCCTACTGGATAGCCTACAAGAGTGCAAACAAAGTTCGTTAAGTATGAAAACCAGAGTTAAAAGTAGATCAAAAATTGCAAGTGTTAAGACTTACCAAGACACAATGTTGCATCATCATTGCATAATTTTCATACTCCGAAAGCTCGGCCATCCGATTGATGTCAGCTGGGATTAGAACGGCGGTGGAAATGGCGGCATCAACTTCTAGACTATCGAGCGTGCTGTCTCTAGCTAGAAGAGGTCGGTCTCTGGCCGTAACAGATGGAGTCTATGGAGCATCGGCGCGAAATCCAGAGGGCTCAGAAGAACCGTCGGACCTCGGCTTTTTTAGTTGGGGTTGGTCGGATGCCTCAGCCTCGGTAGGCCTCTTCTTGGCAGACTTCTCTACTTCAACCAATTTTGAAATTGGCACTGTGTCCTCTAACTCTACCTTAGTGGCACTAGGCTTGGCCCTGGCCCTGGCCCTTTTAACCCTCTTTGCCTTGGGTTTTGGCTGCGATTGGGAAGAAGAAGAGAAGTGGACTGATACCAACCCCAAGATGTCGGCAAGGAGGTCGTCCGAAATGATCTTTGCATGGCCTATTTCTCTGGTGGTGGCTGCAACAGTGACCTTGGTGCCAAAACAGATTGCTGGAAGGGCTATGGGAGGATTGGCTGGATCAAAGGCCGATGCTTCAGGTTCTCGGCGTCAGCGGCTATGAGTTATGCCTGCAAGAGCGAAGAGTAGAGCTTAGCGTCAGCGTTGGCGCTGGGATAGAGGAATCAACTGGGGAGGCAAAAATGGATGGTTGGTCAACTGGGTCAGAGGTAGAGGCCTGATCTAGCCTTGGAGATGAGGCTGTTAGAGAAGTTGATGGAGAAAGTGGATTTATTTTTTTGGGGATGTTAGGTAAAGGACTCCTATACGACGGAATGAAGTTGAGGAGGACTGTGGCCTTGCGCACTTCAATGGGCAAACGAAGAAGGCACAACAAATCCTTGCTTGGCACGTAGTATTGGCGGAAGTCCTTTTCGGTTTAAAAAAGGGCTGCAAAAACACAAAAGAGAACATTAAAAACTAAAAGATAGTTAAGTAAAGTTACAGAGAAAGGGACTTTGGGAGGGGACTAGGTCCTTACCCTTGTCATCCCTAAAAACTTCACGGCGTAAGAAGAGAGGTGGAGTTCATCATCTGGCGCAAACTCCCAACTGCCCAAGACAATTAGGTAGTCATCTATTGCGCCTTTATTAGAATTTGGGATATCGGCTATCAGCTTGTATTGCGTAGATCTTGGCTTGAGGTAGTAGGTGCAACCTTTGGGTGTTTTTATGCTACACATGGTGTAGCAGTATTGGATATCAAAGAGTGTGATTCTGGCATTTTGCCGATGTGCCAGTTCGACAATACCATTGATGATCCTAAAGGAGTTAACGGCCAGCTGCATGGGATTGAGTTTATAATAGTGGAGGACTTGCCTAAAGAGGCTATCTAGGGGAAACCTAACTCCTCCTTCAATAATAGAGACGACTGGGAACGGCATGAAATCCTGGCCAGGCATAATTGAGTCGTCATTTCCAGCAAACCTCAGATGGACGTCGGCTAAAATGAAAAACTCTTGCCTAAAGTACTCCAGCTTGGCAGGGGTGTCTACTCTCTCCTTAGACATTCCTATAATGTCGGCTTAGTGAAGATTGGTGCAGAATTTCATAAATGAATATTTGGTATGGGTTCAAATACCTCGGCTATACCCTAAACTGGTACCGGAGCTAGGGTTTTTTAGATCTAAGGGGGGTTTTTGGTTCAGTTTTTCCTAAGTATTTTGTTTCTAAGCAAATCCCAAGCCTATGGTCTATGCAAGTGAACAAAAGAATTTGAAGCCAGAATCTGGAAATAGAACAAGAAGAATAGACAAGAAATAAAATTCAGAAATCAAGATTGAAACAAGAAACAAGAGCAAGAATCTGAAAGACTGACAAAGCAAATAGAAACAGAACGAAGTTCAGGGCCAAGAAGGATTCAAAGGCAAAATTCAAGAATCACAAATATAGAATCCCAAATCTGCAAAACACTGAGTGAGTGTGTGGGGGCAATGCGCGCAAATCACAAATGTGATTGATAGTCAAAAGACACAGTGACAAACTTCAAAACATAAAGCAGATTCAAGGAATCGACTCATGATACAACAATGAGTGTGAGATTCAACAAACAACAATGCAGTAAAAAGAGCATATGGCAAGTTCATGAGAGAAACACATTCAAAATAGTGGAAGACTGAGATTTGAAAAGACAAAAATTGAGAGCTTACCAAATAAGGCCGAGGAAACAAGGCTGGAAAGAAATTTGCCGAAGTCCAACAATGGTATTGTCTAGAGCCCGATGGTAAAAAGTTCGCCGGAGAAGACGAATGAAACGGTTGCAGAGCTTTGAAGAAACAGTAATGGCAGCTCGAGAGTGGAAGTTTAAAGAGAGAAAATTTGCGAAACGAAGGAGATTGTTTTTTGCAAAAGTGAAGAGACGAAGAGAGAGGGAGAAGTTTTGTCAAAATTGTGAAAAGGCGGCAAACCATAATGATGTGCCTTGGACGACGTGTCTGTCAGGTGGCGTACGCAGAAGCGACGCGTCTTGATAGTGCGTGTCAGGTACGAACTAATGAGAGAAGGACACATGGCGGAAACGATTAAGAAAATCGTACGTGACATCTCATGAGCAGATAAAACTCTTGGAGTTCTTGATTTAATGAAGCAAAAACCTCAGCTAGAGGAACGATCTCAGTTAAGATACTTAAAGAATTTGGTTCTTGGTTCTTGATCCCTGATAAAAATGGACAGTTAAGTACTGGGTACTTGAAGCCAACGAGTCATGATCTCGGTCGAAGGAATGAATGAATTTTAGCTAACATAATATATGAATAAACAATGTAGGTTCCATCACCTCAGGTTGCCGAGGTAATAGCACATAGGGGGCAATTGTGGAGACATATTTTGTGAATAACAACACCTGGCCAAGGTGACGCCGAAGTGTCAACCGAGGTGCCACATGGCCTGATCGTGATGCTGAGGTTATCTGAGGAGATACCAGAATCCAAGGTAAGTGGATAAGAGACAAGAGTCCTAGAACTGGGGAGGATCTCAGTCTGGATAAAGATAAAATTCTTAGGGAGTTTATCTCTATCTAGCTGAGAGTCCAGAATGAGCATTGAGACTGAGACTACCGAAGTAAGACTTCTACAGGGATCAAGTCAGTGCTAGTTATAAAAGCAGGGCATCATCGTGGGTCTAAGATATGTTTTTTAGGTTCTGTCTAGTGAGTCAAGTACTATTGGTTATCTTTAAGAGATATTTGACTACTGACTTGATCATCGGAGTGTCCTCGAGTGGACGAACCACCATCGGATTCTTATCTTTCTGTGACAGGTTGTTCGGGCTTTATCTATCCTGCCGGTACTCTCCAGTTGAGTTCTCTATTTGGTTGTGTGGTTAGAAATCAACACCCAAAGTTATTTGTTCATTGTTGAGTGTTCTTTATAATGGGAAAAAAAAGGACTCTTGCTTGATGAAATTGGGAGGTTTTTATTTTTATGTTTTTTTGCAAATGATAGGATATTAAGTTAAATTTTTGTTTTTCCAATGGATTAATAAGTTAAATTACAATGAAAGGGCCGCAGTTACTCTACCAACTCGAATTATGAACTTTTGGCATTCTTACTATCCCAATAAACAACTACGTAAATTACTAAGCCAACCTTTTATCCGATGAAACTAGAAGTTGGAACTCTACTTTTCCATATACTGGACTATCGAAAAAAGAAAAGAAAAGGGAAGCTTGGCTGGTAGACATTTCAATTCTGAATTATGAGATATTTATATATATTTTTTAAATATTTCATTTTGTCTACTTTTTTTTTTTTTTTTTTTAGATAGGTTCATTTTAGTCTACTTAAACTATTACACTTATGCAATTTTTTTGAAATGTCAATTTTGACAGTTAATATTTTAAACTCTTAGAATTATTTCATTTTGCCTAAAATCTTTGACGGCGTTACAATTTTCTGATGGTACATTTCACTTTGTCCCTCATAAAGAAAATGATACTCTGGTAAAAAATTTATACAGATTTTTCTATCAAAATGATATATCCATGGCATTTTGTTAAAATAAAACTACCTGGATGGTTGTTTTATTTTAAATTAATAAAATAAAAACTTGTCATATTGTAGTAATTTTTTGTATAGCATTTTATTGGGGATAAATTTCCCTCCATATTTCTCCATAGTCTTCTTGTAGGTTTCAATTCGAACCTGCATCGATAATCTGAACCGCCTATCTCGTGAGCCTCGCAATGAAGGTCATCCATGCAAAAAATTAATTTTAGTGGACAATTATAAATACAAGAATAAATGATATTTTTTTTTTTTATATAAAATGAATAGTAAATATAATTATACTTAAACTGTCCATCTTGTAAAACAAAATGCGATTGTTTCCATGTTTATAATTGTTCAATAAAATTAATTTTTTTGCATGGATGACCTTTATTGCGGGGCCTACGAGATAGACAGTTCAAATTATCGATACGGATTTGGATTGAAACCTACAAAAAGAATATAGAGAAATATGGAGAGATGAAAGTATGGAGGGGAGTTTATCCCTTTTTCTTTTCTTTTTTTTCCTTTTTTTAATTTGTAGGGAAGTTAGGTGTTGCTAAATAAATTGGTTTTTTTTAAGCCTAGGTGGCATTTATTTTTATTTTTTTGTGGACAAAATATAAGAACCTTATTAGACGCAGCCCATAAAATTTTCCTGAATCTCCCGATGAAATTAATAAAATTTCATATTAATGAAGAGTTATTTTTCAAAGGTAGCAGCAATATGCAAACCAAAACAAACAAACAAAAAAAAAGTTACACAAAACAATTATATAAAAAAGTGTGATTATTTGTGATTCTTTTATTTAAAAATAAAATTTTACATTACAATTATATACACTCATTTGTAAGGGTATAAATTATGATGATTTTGACATTGTTATAACTAAATTATTTTTAGTCATAATTATAAAAAAAAAATAAAAATAAAATAAAAAATTAGCATTTACACAAGCCCCATTTTGTAAACTTTATATTCCATTAAGTTCTATATAAGATTTTTTGCTCGTTCAAGCCCCATTAATTTTTAATAAACAAAATTACCTTCAAATAATGATTGTTTATCATTTGTAATTGTTTATAAAAAAATAAAAAAAAAAGTATGATGTAACATTTATTTTAATTTTCAAATTTTCAAATCATCATAATTTTTACAATATATATTTGTTTTTTTTTATAAAATTTATATTTCTATCAAACATGATTAATATTCAATACGAAATTATATAAAAATAAAAATATGTTTTTTTTTATATTATAAATTTACAACTTAAACTGTGGGAGCCAGAAAAAAATATATATCAACTTATTAGGCTAATCCAAACAAGTCCTGTCAGGGGCCCAACTGTTGGGCTTATTCAGCCCACCTCCGTCTATAAAAGAAAGGCACCTCAAGGCATATGGTAAGATCTCTTTTCTGCTCCACATAGCATACAAATACACTTTACTATTCTTGATTCTTTATTCATGGATTCTAACTTCATCGGAGTGTCCCCGGCCGGTAACCCCGGTTGGGTAGCATCAACCAGATTTATCTCTTCCAGGTTCATGGAGCTGTCTTCATTGAATCTCACCAACAATTCATGTGAGAGGATATTTCATGGTCTCACAATTGGCGCCGTCTGTGGGAACGACTGAATGAGATCAACGAAGAACACAACAAACATGTTCTTGTAAGTACAAATGTAACCAACAACATTCTGATGGTGATCTATTTTCTCTCTGATAAAACTGATTGTACAACCGCTTTACAATTTTTTCTTGATTTGTATATACATATGTGCCTGCTTACAAACTCTGTGAAAACTTTTGTTCATGGTAAATATTGATGGAAAAGCTGTAAAATAAAACAGAATTCATAAATCTTCTTTGGTGTCTTCATTTTCTCTCTCTAAAAATGGGTTTCACACTTTTTTGTGTGAGCACAACTTTTCGAGAATATAACATGAGTTGCTCAGCTAAATCCACCTTGGGACTTTCTTTGATTAATTTCTTCCCTCACAAAATTTATTTTAAAATTGATTCTTGGAATATACATAGTCATGCATGTGCTAACAATTAACAAGAATGAAAGCATGTGTTGTGGTTCAACAACTGAACGCCGAGTAACTCTCGCTTGGCGTAATCGAGTTATGCGCTGAAAACATAATACCATCGTGGCGAAGATAGTGCGAAACCAAAGTCACAAAGCTGGAGCACTGTGAATTCTCCAGTACACCATCTTTGATGGCCGACTACCGACCACTTGTTTCGGCAAGCCAAGAAACCAACAAACGCCGACCAAGTGTTCCAGAAACCTAAGAGGAGTGACGATCAGCACCAATAGTTGGGGGCAAGCTCAGCAAGCATTGAACGGATGGTCATGGAAACCGAAGTGATGACAACACAAGTGCTCCACTCCCTGACCGCAAAACCGTTTTGTCATGTGTAGCCGAAGAACAAGAAGACCCAAGTCTGGGCCTAGATTCTCTCTAGAAATCTCATCAACATAACTCAACAAGGCTGCTCGTCAACGTTACAGCCTTCACTCGTATTCGACGTTCGGGCCATGCATACGCATTTTGGCAATGTAGTGATTCATAGCAACTTGCTCGGCAAAGCAACAAAGCTACTCGGTGACTCTAAAATCCCGAGCTCCATTTGGCAACGAGAGCAGCTTCGATTATTCGCCGCCGAGCACATTCTTCCGTCTACCACACCTTAGCTAAGGACAAGAGCTGAACAAAAATAAAAATAAAAACAAAAACAAAAGTAAGCGAATAATCTTATTTTTGGTCAACTTTTGGAGGTCTGACGGCATCCAAACAAAAACAGAATAAGGCATCTACATGATGGAATGAGAACTAGGCCGAGAGATAAATCTTGACGCCGCAAAAATGAGGCAAATCGGATTTACGACGAAGGAGTTAGCAGGGTTCAAAATGAAGAGTTTGAACTTGAAGAATTTTGCTTTTCACGAAGTTCTGCATGAAGGTGCTACATGATGATGGCATGAGAATTTATTGTGCGCTTTTCGGCGCAAAGTGCTACGTTGCATCCTAGCTTGTTCGGATCAATCGAGTGATCCGATAACTTCGAGAATGTCTACTCGCGCATTTTTCGCCATATAGAATCCATTTTTCGAGTCTAATTTTGCAAATCCTGAGTCTCGTATTGGGATCAATAAGCCAGCCAATTGGGAACATTAAATGATAGTATCGTGTCTAATCAACGTGCAACTTTGACAGCAGGCTCCTAGAGCTAGGCCATAATCATCCATCTTCACCGATCACTCACCCCAACTTGAATTTCTTTTATATTCGGTTATCACAACTACGCATATTCGGAAACCACCAATGAACCAACTTACATCCCTAGGCCCAACGAACAATTCGGCAACTTATTGACTTATTCGGCTCATTGCTTACTCAGCAACACTACTCCACCGCAAGACTACTCGACCGCCCATACATCAGCATCGGACAATCCCGCCCCGTTATCTACGTTATTCGGCTCACAACATTATATGTCAACTTATTCGGCAATAGAATTCATCAGCATTATGAACGCTGCATGCATATGATCAACTCGAATTATAAATCATTCAGCAAAAATTACACCGCAACATTTCTTATTCGGCACATTCTTTGATAAGTTCACAATATTATTCCGCAACAATATTCGGCAACTTTTTGATGTATTTGACACTAATATCTCGGCATAGAACTAGCATCTCGGCTTGCCGAAATCCACATCTGAACATACCATAGGATTCGCATCGGCTCAAAGAGTCCAAACCCACCAACCCGAGAAGTCAAAAAGCAACCAAAGTATGCCGAAAATTGCGATACGGCTCGCATTTTTCGACAACTGAAATTTTCGAAGCTATTAAACTCGAGTTTTGCCCATACCAACGTGAAGTACTCATTGAGACGAGTCCAACGCAACAAACTGCGTCAAAATCGGAGCTCAAACGAAGCCGTACGGGCCGCTCAAAGTTTGCCTAGAAAATGAATTCTTTCGCTGGAGAAGACGATCTAACAAGATATGAAGAAATAATCATGTGCTTCGTGGTTGCATTACACCCTGTTAATCTGAGCCATTAGATCCATTTTGGCTATAATTACGCCATCAGGAGTCTGATCACAGCGATCCAATAGTCTTTTCCAGCTATTTGACGCATTCCAGGTTCATCCGTACAGTTAGAATTTGTAAATTCAACTCAAAAAAAAAAAATTGCAAATTTTATTCAAAAATTAAGCGCAATGGCTCACTTCGCATATCACTAAGCACCCTACTTTGTCTCGACTTCATTCCGATTTCGCCACGGCACCAAATAGGGGCACGGAATCCATTTCAAATTGTTATTGGTCTACTCGGCAATTTTGGCCCAAGTCAATTTTATTCCTTCCGAATAATCAAATCTTATTCAAAAGCAATGGGGCAAATATACGTTGGACAAGAATCCCAACTTCAATAAATTGGCAATCATTGCCAACCAAGTTCTTAGCAAATCCAACTTCGAAGTGATGCCTACACACCGCGAAGCTAAGAAAAATTGCCGACCAAAAGATCAGCACAATCACCGACCCAAGTGTAGCTAACCAACTTTTCGGAAAAATCATATTATATATGAAAGACACCGATGTTTTGACACTAGTTACTCGGCAGTGCATCAAATTTACTCGACAATATTATTCGGCACCATTATTAATTCAACACTATCATTATTCGGTCGTGCATCAACTTTATTTGCCTAACAACATTATTTGGCAAAACAATTGCCCACTAGGACATCTTAGTCAATTTTTCGCTTTCCAATTGGGGCACATTAGCCGATCATCATATCGGCACCTTTGATATGCATGCATACTCGGCCAACTTGGTACAAACATTACAACATTTACTTGAGTTACACACTCCCGCTCCTTTTCACACTGCTCCAAGCAAGCGCCAGTTTTGGGGCAATACATTACACACTTGGCAGTCGGCAATTCGCATTTGGCAGTCAGTAGTTCGCACATTGTTGTGCGCCGTCATTTTACCAAAGTCAAATCTTCCCTGCAACATAGGGCAATGGGAATCTGCATTCCTTCCGACTAACACCTGTCATTCAAAAACAATGGGGCAAGTCTACCTTGGACTAAACGCAAACCGAGCAACTCGACAATTAAATAGTTGGCCCAATATTTACTTGGTAATTCCACATAAGCGGAGCAATATTATTGGTGATTAAAACGTCCACCTTATTCGGTACAGGATGCATTATTCAAAGTCCTTGCCATATTGGCACTCGGTCGCCATTTAAAATCAGTAAAAGTCTCCAAGTACAGCGTAATCTTCGCACTCGGCATGGAGCGCCATCAACAAAGGCCTACACGCATGCCCGAGGGTTAGAATACCGCGGCCTACACCTACGCCCGCGGCCTACACCCTCACCCAGGGGTTATAATACCGCAGGTCTACACCCTCACCCGGGGATAATAATACCGTGGTCCATTTTTTGGCTGATATATCTATCTTATTTAATCTGTCTTATTTGGTTCAGGCAATCATTTTCGTGCGCGGCATATAGAAATATTTCTAGCTCGGCACGAAAGTCCATATTTGGAAGCAATCTTTGCACTCGACGATATATTACACCCTTGTCCGGGATTATAATACCGCGGCCTACACCCTTACCCGGGGGTTATAATACCGTGGTCCATCGTTATAGAGATAGTATTACTCACTGGGCTTTAGCTCACCTCTCTCCTCTATATACATATATTTGTACATACATTCATACATACATGCATTCATCCAGCTATTCATTCATTTATGTTATTCATTTATCAAATGTTTTTTTTTTTGTCAAAGGACCTAACATCTATTTGAACAGCATAACTCGGCAATAAAAACTTTAATTCCTTCTACCGAAACAATGAAAGTTTTGGGGCAATTGTGGGAGCCAGAAAAAAAAAATATATCAACTTATTGGGCTAATCCAAACAAGGCCTGTCAAGGGCCCAACTATTGGGCTTATTTGGCCCACCCCCGTCTATAAAAGAAAGGCACCTCAAGGCATATGGTTAGATCTCTTTTCTGCTCCACACAGTATACAAACTATTCTTGATTCTTTATTATTCTTGATTCTTCATTCATGGATTCTAATTTCACCATCGAAGTATCCTCGACCGATAAACCCAGTTGGGTGGCATCAACCAGATTTATCTCTTGCAGGTTCATAGAGCTGTCTTCGTTGAATCTCACCAACAATCCATGTGAGAGGATATTTCATGGTCTCACATAAACTATTTTTAATAGTAAGTTTTCTTAATTCACTTAGCTAACAATATTTTCAATTTTTTTTAGTTTTTTATAGATTTAAAACTGATAATATTCTCAGTTTAAAACTAGAAAAACTAACTTAGTTTTAAAGCTAAAACAAAAAAATTTGAGAAATTTCTCAAAAACTGAAAATATTCTCAGTTAATACTGGAAAAACTAAGAAATTTTTCAGTTTTATTGGATAGTTTTGCAAAGTGACAAATTGTAACTTTTGTTTAGCTAAAAATAATAATATTTTATTTTTATAAAATTTTATATTCAATATTGGTCTTGTTTGATATATTCAAAATCTTTGTGTAGACTCCAAAAATATAAATTTTATTACAAATAAATGTGTATAATGAAACTGAGTATCATAACAAATATAACAAAAATATAAGGCATAATAATTTTATTACAAATATAAATTTTAAGTTTTGAAATAATAAAACAAAAATAACATGCCATGTCAGCAATACAAATTAAATAAAAGAAAATATCTAGTGTTTTTGAGGTATGGTTAGGTGATTATCAAAATATTTGTGATTGGTAAAAAGGGTAGCGCACAATTTTGTATTGGGACATAAGGTATAATGTTTGATGATTGGTAGATAACATTGTCATGTCATACACTTGTAACACTTAATAAATTTTTATTAGCACTTAATGAATTAACACTTCTTAATTCCTTACACCTTTTAATAAGGGTAAAACTGTCATATACGTACATAAATATTTTAAAAATAGGACTTTATGGGTAAAATAAAAAAAAAAAAAAAAAAGGAGGACTGAATGGAATACCAATATTACCAATAGGACTTTTAGATAATTAAAAAAAAAAAAAAAAGTATCATAACTAAACACCACTTGATACATAACTAAAGATTTTATCGGTCATAACCAAAATAATAACTACAATAAGTCATAATTAACATTACATTAGTCATAACAAAGTCATAACTAACACTAAAATAAAAAGTTAGATTTTGTTTATACACTTAGTGAGGTTGTGAACAATACACACATTTTGATTGATTTAAAATAATGGAGCCTACCATTTTGGATGGAACCATCACACCTTTTGGATATAGGATTCACATTTTTAGACCAATCATATTTTGTGTATTGTTAACACACTAACAAAAGTGTGAATAAATTTATTTTTTAAAATGGATCATAATTAAATATCATTTGAGACATAACTAGATGCATTTTTTTATCATATTCAAATAACTACAGTAGATGATAACAAACTCATAATCAACATCATAATGAGTCATAGCAAATATTATAATTAGTCATAACTAAAAATCATAACTAGACACAATATATATATATATATTTTGAGAGGTGGTATTATAGAATTTCCCACTGTATATATAAATTCGAGTAAATTACACTTTGTTCCCTGTTTGGTTATTTTTTCACTTGGCTCTTTTCTTTTTTTTAACTTTAGCCTTTCATGTTTTAATTTTTTTTTTAATTTACTCCAAAAAATAACTTATGTCTAAAATTAGACAAAAAATAACGCATTAACAATCACATGACATAAAAAATATTTTACTATATATAACTCATACATTTTATACAAATTTAAATATCAATATAATATATATTTTGCGTTATGTGACAGTTAAAGTGATTTTTTATTTAATTGTAAAACAAAAATTAACTTTAAGAGAAAAAATTTTTAAAAAAATTGAAACATAAACGATGAAAGTATCAAACAAAAAAAATTCAATGTGTCAAAATAAGAAAATTGTCAAATATAAAAGAAGAAAAATTTTAACATCGGGAAAAAAAAATTTAATAGAGCGGAGATGAGCAATAATGTTCCCATGTTTGTTTTTGATATACCAAAAAAAGATAAATTATAAATATACTTTTTGATATTTATTTAAAATATGAATTATTCTTTATAGTTTGAAAAATTACAAATACTTGTTTGTTAGAAATTTTTTATTTAACAGAATTAACTAAAAAAATTAAAATTCTAATTATACTCTTATATAATAATAAAATTACTTGAATTATTATTTGAAATAATTTTTGACATTATTAAAAATTAATAATTGACTTAATAATTTATTAATAAAAATGGCTACTTGTTATGAAATTAAAACCTTCAATGAGTGGGATGTAATTTCTAAAATCACATGAAATAATTCGTATTTGTATTTAAAATAAATCTCAAGATGTGTATCTATAATTTATCCAAAAAAATAATAATACCAATGCTGGGTTGGGTTGAGTGTTTAAGAAAGTGAGTTGGTTGAGTGTTCAACATAAAATTTTAGGCTAATATATATATGTATATAATGCAGGTTCAATTGAACACCCACTATTACACCTAGAGCCGCCCCTAGTTGATACTGATAGAATTATATATACATATATATATATATAATAAATTGTGTATTATTCATGTATCAAATGTATTACTCAATGTTTCAGATGACTCTCCTTTATAGAGGAGAGAGTTGTACAATGGGGCCAAAAAGGAGCCGAAAGAAGAAACAGGAAAGCATCCACTAAAACAACAACACTATCAAAGCTAAAGCTAGTTAGTGTATGTTACAGTTAATATATATAATATTATAATCCACTAACATCTCACCTAATACAGTAACAGCCCCCTCAAACTCAAGGAGGATAGATACCAACCAAATTGAGTTTGGAGAGAGTAACAAAACAAGAAAATAAAATATGAGACATTGTATGGTCGTGTCAGACTGTTGTAGAAGACACCGTGTGGTTGTGTCGAACCGTTGTAGAAGACATTGTGTGGTCGTATCAGATCGTTGTAGAAGACAATGTGTGGTCGTATCAGACCATTGTAGAAAACAGTGTGGTCGTGTCGGACCATTGTTGAAGACACTATATGGTCGTGTCAGACCGTTGTAGAAAACACTATGTGGTCGTGTTGTACCGTTGTAGAAGACACTATGTGGTCGTGTCTATATACATACAAAGATATACAGATATAAATATATATATATATAGTTAGCCTTCAAAAGTCGCGCCTCCCTTTCAAAAGTCGCGCTTGACATTGTGGCATTGAGCGTCGCGCGATTCACGTGACCAACAGAGCGTCGTGTTTGCCTCGGCTCTCGCTCCTTGTCGTCTTTGTCTCTTCGCTCTCTTTTTAAACCGAGGGCAAAGACTACAAACCACTCTGCAACCCTTTTCTTTGCATTCTCTGAAACACTCTGCAATCCCTTTCGTTTGCATCCTCTAACATGGCCACTTCATGTGATTCTCTCACCCTCTTTCCAGACCTCAATGATCCTATAAGTGCTCCTGACCGAGTGCCCCTGTCCCTACTTTTACTCCTCCTAACTTTCCTATGCTGTCAATTGAGCAAATAATGGCAGCTCAATCTGACATTGAGGCCAACCACTATACGTTGAAGTCATGTGTGGAGACCATGACTGCGGTCACTAACTTGTCTTACCAGCTGTAGAATTAGACAAGTGAGGTACATCAGTTAAATGTCCAATTCTCTCTACTACAATGCATGTACAAGGATGGGCGAGCAGAGATTTGGGCGCTGAAGGCGGAGAACAAAGAGCTGAAACGGAAGGCCACCGTCATGGTCCGATTTGGAGTTTTGTCGTACTCTACTTTGGATGAGCAGCGAGGAGTCAACTCGCTTGGCAGCTTTGGAAGTACGGAGACAGGGCCGTCAAGAGTCGCCCAAGACAAAAACAAGATGAAGAGATCGGCGGCAGAGGCGAGATTGTGAGGTCGGCGTATGGCCGTCATCGAAAAAGAAAACAAATCCCTTGTTGTTGTTGTTGTTGTTGTTGGATGGTTTTTTTTTTTTTTTTTGTAACTCTCTGGTGGAGAACGTTGATCAGGGTTGATCCTCAACAGGAATAAAATGAGTTTGTTGGGCAAATCCGTATGGCATGAATGGCACAAGACTGAACAAAAAAAAAATCAGTTGGTATGTAATGGGTTTGTTTTTGTTTTTGTTTTTTTTTTTTTTTGACACAACATAAACCATGCATCATTCAGCAATGCATTTTCTAAGGAGAAATATGAAAAGTTAGTGGTGGACAGAGAAGGTGAAAAGAAAGGATGAGTATGGGATAAAATAAAAGAAAATAGAAAATCAGTGGGGAACAGGTTGGTGGAAGAAAAGTTTAAAAGAAATGATGAGAAATAATAAAATAAAGGTGGGATAAAAGATGGTGAAATATTTAAAAAAAAGGGTTGTGCGTTTGAAAGTGGAAATATGAGAGAGAGAGAGAGAGTCTCTATGTAGACGAAGAAGCCAAGAAGTATGAGCCACACAATGTGAACCAACAAAAATGCTTGATCAGAGAGTGAACCACTTCTGCCATTTCCAACCTCACAAAACCCGAACTTGGTGATGCGAGTGTCGAATCAAAGGGTGTTAGCGTCGTCGGTCGTGGCTTTAACAGTAGATCTGAGGAGATAGAGAGAGATCTGATCCAGTTTGGAGTGAAAGACGTCAGCTCCATTGCCTCCGGTCTTCGGTCGAAGCTTCAGGTATGCTGGTTCGGGTTTGCTGAAGTGGCAATCTAAAACGATCTGGTGGATCGTGGGGACAGTAGTGTACCACATGGCATTGTAGTTGTTCATGTCTAACCAGAATGTTGAAGCTGAGAACCTACCGGCGACTGGGAGAGGGACTGGGCTCCGGCGTCGAGTGAACTCAGTAACCCGGTAAGTAACCCGTGGAAGACTGTTGCTGTGCTAAAATAGCTTGCTGTTGTTGATGCAGGTTTTGTAAAAGTTCAAACTGAATTTGATTCTCAAACATCTATAATTATTGATTTACTTGAAAATATGTGTAGAAAACTCCAACGAGCAACGAAGGCAAGGTTGCCAGCCGGCTGCCCACCGGTGAGAAAAAAAAATATAGGCCTAAATCTTATAGCTCTGATACCATGATAGAAATGTTAGTGTGATAGTGCTGTAAAGATGAGTGTTAGTGTGGGTTAGCATTGTAAAGTAGTGTGTTAATGTGTTGCTGAGTGTGTTAGTGTGCTGGAAATATTCCTCTTCCTCTCTTATATATTAGGTGAGATGTTAGTAGATTATATATATTATATATATGAGCTGTAACATACACCAACTAGCTTTAGCTTTAATAATGTTATTGTTTTAGTGGATACTTTCCTATTTCTTTTTCGGCTCCTTTTTGGCCCCATTGTACAACTCTCTCCTCTATAAAGGAGAGTCATTTGAAACATTGAGTAATACATTCAATACATGAATAATACACAATTTATTCTATATACATAATTCTATCATGGTATTAGAGCTATAAGATTTAGGCCTATATTTTTCTTTTTCCTTATTGACAAGAAGCCGGCCGGCTACTTTGCCTTCGTTGCCTGCTGGAGTTTTCTATACATATTTTCAAGTAAATCAACAATTACAGATGCTTGAGAATCAAATTCAGTTTCAACTTTTACAAAACCTGCATCAACAATTGATAAAATTATATCGAATAAATTATGTGTTATTCATGTTTTGAATGTATTACTCAATGTTTCAAATGACTCTCCTTTATAGAGGAGAAAGATGTACAATGGGGCCAAAAAGAAGCTGAAAGAAGAAATAAGAAAGCATCCACTAAAACAACAACATTATTAAAGCTAAAGCTAGTTGGTGTATGTTACAGCTAATTCATATAATATATACAATCCACTAACATCTCACCTAATACACTAACAGCTCCCCTCAAACTCAAGGAGGATAGGTACCAACCAACTTGAGTTTGGAGAGAGTAACAAAACAGAAAAATAAAATAGGAGATACTATATAGTCGTGTCAGACCGTTGTAGAAGACACCGTGTGGTCGTGTCAGACCGTTGTAGAAGACACTGTGTAATCGTGTCAAACAGTTGTAGACGACACTGTATGGTCGTGTCGGACCGTTGTTGAAGACACTATGTGGTGGTGTCGAACAATTGTAGACGACACTATATGGTCGTGTCAGACCGTTGTTGAAGACACTATGTGGTCGTGTCGGACCGTTGTAGAAGACACTGTGTGGTCGTGTTGTACCGTTGTAAAAGACACTGTGTGGTCGTATCTATATACATACAAAGATATACAGATATATATATAGCCTTCAAAAGTCCGCCTCACTTTCAAAAGTCGCGCCTGACACTATGGCGTCGAGCGTCGCGCGATTTACGTGACCAACAGAGCGTCGTGTTTGCCTCGACTCCCGCTCTTTGTCGTCTCTTTGTCATCTTCATCTCTTCGCTCTCTTTTTAAACCGAGGGCATTGAAAGAGGCAAAGCACAAAGACTACAAACCACTCTGCAACCCTTTTCCATGTATTCTCTAAAACACTCTGCAGCCCCTTTCGTTTGCATCCTCTACATCCTCTAACATGGCCTCTTCTCGTGGTTCTATCACTCTCTTTCCAGACCTCAATGATCCTATAAACGCTCCTAGACCGAGTGCCCCTACTCCTACTTTTACTCCTCTTAACTTTCTTATACTCTCAGTTGAGCAGATAATTGCAGCTCAATCTGACATTATGAGGCCAACCACTATACGCTGAAGTCATGTGTGGAGACCATGACTGCGGTCACTAACTTGTCTCACCGGCTGCAGAATAGGACAAGTGAGGTACAATAGTTAAATGCCCAACTCTCTCTGCTGCAGCACATGTACAAGAATGCGCATGCAGCAATTTGCGCGCTAAAAGCAGAGAATTAAGAGTTGAAACGGAAGGCCACCGTCATGGTCCAATTTGGAGTTTCGCCATACTCTGCTTCGGATGAGCAACGGGGAGTCAACTCGCTCGGTGGCTTGGGAAGTACGGAGACAGGGCCGTCAAGAGTCGCCCAAGACAAATACAAGATGAAGAGATCGACGGCAGAGGCGAGTTTGTGAAGTCGGCGCGTGGCCATTATCGAAAAAGAAAACAAATCCCTTGTTGTTGTTGTTGTTGTTGTTGGATGGTTTTTTTTTTTTTTTTTGTAACTCTCTGGTGGAGAATGTTGATC
Source organism: Camellia oleifera (assembly GCA_022316695.1). Classification (NCBI taxonomy): domain Eukaryota; kingdom Viridiplantae; phylum Streptophyta; class Magnoliopsida; order Ericales; family Theaceae; genus Camellia; species Camellia oleifera. Next base: position 23,520,896 of record CM039313.1, on the reverse strand, counting down.
GGGGTTGATCACTAACAGGAAGAAAATGAGTTTGTTAGGCAAATCTGTATGGCATGAATGGCAAAAGACTGTACCAAAAAAAAAAAATTCAGTTGGTGTGTAATGGGTTTGTTTTTGTTTTTGTTTTTTTTTTTTTTGGCACAACATAAACCATGCATCATTCAGCAATGCATTTTCTAAGTAGAAATATGAAAAGTTAGTGGTGGAAAGAGAAGGTGAAAAGAAATGATGGGTATGGGATAAAATAAAAGAAAATAGAAAATCGGTGGGGAACAGGTTGGTGGAAGAAAAGTTTAAAAGAAATGATAAGAAATAATAAAATAAAGGTAGGATAAAAGATGGTGAAATATTTTAAAAAAAGGGTTGTGGGTTTGAAAGTGGAAATATGATAGAGAGAGAGAGAGTCTCTATGTAGACAAAGAAGCCAAAAAGTATGAGCCACACAATATGAACCAACAGAAATGCTTGATTAGAGAGTGAACCACTTTCGTCATTCCCAACCGCACAAAACCCGAACTTGGTGACGCGAGTATTGGAGCAAACTGCGTTAGCATCGTCGGTCGTGGCTTTAACAATAGATCTAATGAGATAGAGAGAGATCTAATCCGGTTCGGAGTGAAAGACGTTGGCTCCATTGCCTCCGATCTTCGGTCGAAGCTTCAGGTACACTGGTTAAGGTTTTCCTAAGTGGCGATCTAGAACAATCTGGTGGATCGTGGGGATAACAGTGTACCACGTGGCGTTGTAGTTATTCATGTCTAACCAGAATGTTGAAGCCGAGAACTTGCTGGCGGCTAGGAGAGGGATTACGGCTCTGGCATCGAGTGAACTCAGTAACCCGACGAGTAACCCATGGAAGACTGCTGCTGTGCTAAAATTGCTTGCTATTGTTGATGCAGGTTTTGTAAAAGTTGAAACTGAATTTGATTCTCAGGCATCTGTAATTGTTGATTTACTTGAAAATATGTGTAGAAAACTCCAGTGGACAACGAAGACAAGGTTGTCGGCCTGCTACCCACCGGTGAGAAAAAAAAAATATAGGCCTAAATCTTATAGCTCTGATAAAATGATAGAAATGTTAGTGTGATAGTGCTGTAAAGATGAGTGTTAGTATGGATTAGTGTTGTAAAGTAGTGTGTTAGTGTGTTGTGAGTGTGTTAGTATGCTGCTAAGTGTGTTAGTGTCCTGAAAATATTCCTCTTCCTCTCCTATATATTAGGTGAGATGTTAGTGGATTATATATATTATATATATTAGCTGTAATATACACCAACTATCTTTAGCTTTACTAATATTATATATTAGATGTAACATACACCAACTAGCTTTAGCTTTAGTAATGTTATTGTTTTAGTGGATGCTTTCCTGTTTCTTCTTTCGACTCCTTTTTGGCCCCATTGTACAACTCTCTCCTCTATAAAGGAGAGTCATCTGAAACATTGAGTAATACATTCAATACATGAATAACACACAATTTATTCTATATACATAGTTCTATCATGGTATCAGAGCTATTAGATTTAGGCCTCTTTTTTTTTCCTCTCACTAGCGGGCAGCCGACCGGCAACCTTGCCTTCGTTGCCCACTGGAGTTTTCTACACATATTTTCAAGTAAATCAATAATTACAGATGCCTGAGAATCAGTGTCAACTTTTACAAAACCTACATCAACAATTGATAGAATTATGTATATAGAATAGATTATGTATTATTCATGTATTGAATGTGTAATGACCCAAATTTTTTTTTTTTTTAAATAGCCAGTGCATAATTTAATTGAGTAAATTTTCGAATTTGATAGCTATGTAAATTCTGTGCGAAAACAGTTCGGTTTTGTATTTTTTAAAAATAGTTTCCGATATCAAAAAATTATGAGATTTTTATATGTTGTTCCCATATGAATCTAGCACGTTGTATAAAAATTTCAGAATTAATTAATGAGTATTTATTTTATGAAAATTCACGGACTGATTGGTGTTCAATTTAATTTATAACAGAATTTGAAATTGAGTTTTTGGTGTTCGGACCAGGATTTGAGATAAATTTGTTAAGACTATTTTGGTATATAATTGGACCATGTTTGATTTATAGGTGAGATCCATGATTTAGATTTAATTTAATTTGAGTTTGCTTAATGACTCATGTTTAACTGTTTGGTCATTTTTAATTACGTGATTGGTAGTAACCACCTTAGGAGTTGTTATTATTTATTATATAGGATTATAATAAATATTTGATAATTGATTTTATGGTGTGTACCATATGGCAAAAAATTATATATTTTATAAATAATGAAAATGTGTATATTTTGTAGTAATCAAAATATTATATTTTGTGGTGAGAAAAATTATATCATTTTATAATTTATATTATAAAATTTGAAGGTATTATTACAAAAGTTATATATATATATTTAGAAATACCAAGCTTTGGGAAGACAAACTCACATAGGTTGCCCCTTTTTTTTGTGCTAGCCATCATTCTTCTGCCTTTCCTTTCCTTTTCATCTCATTTCATTTCTTTGTTGGGTTGGCAGAGAGCTTGGCTCTCTTTCTCTCTATCTCAGCGTGTCTCTCTCTCTTTCTCTCTCTCTCTCTCTCTCTCTCTCTCTCTCTCTCTCTCCATTCCTTTCTCTTTTCTCTATTATTGCTCAATCTTTGAGCTTCAAATAGGAGTCCTTAGAGTGAGATTTTGTGAAAGTGTTGTCAATGAAAGTTGGAGAGCTCGTCGTGATCTTCGCAATGGTGTTCTCGGATTCATGATCGGGTGATGTTTGCATTTTCGGATTAGCTTTTCTTCATATTTGAGGTAGGGACTTTCTTCATATTTTTATATTAAAGTTATGTTAGGGTTATTTTCAGAAAATATATCATTATAAGAGGTATTGCATATATCATTTTTTTTCAGATTTTTGTTAGGTAATTTTTGGAAGAATAATTATGTTGGAATGTTAAGAAAAGTGATATTTTGAGATTGATTTGGGAAGACCACCTTGTGTTGAAATTTTGGTACTAAAAATCTAAAAATTTAATTTTAATAATTGTATGGATTGTATCTACATCACATTATGATTAGATGATTTATTTTGACAAATATTAAGTTGAAATATTTTTTTTTATCTTTGATTTGGAATTTATTTTTGAAAAAAATAAATTTATGTTGATTAATATTGAGTAAATGCTTAAGTTGGGATTATAGAGTTGTTTTGGGATTAAAAATTCTAAAGTGTTATATTCATGATATTTTATAAAAGATGATATGTTGATGATTAAGTTGTGTTCATTTTTATGAAAATAAAAATGTGAAATGTAGACTTTCAAACTCATAACCTCGAAAATGTTACTATTGGGCATATTTCATAATTTTTTATGTAAATATCATGTTGGTTAAGTAATTTTAGAAAAAGTTGTGAAATTGTTATTGGTAGAGAATTTGGTAAAAATATTATCTCTTTAAATAGCTTGGCATAAAAAATGGTTATGTTGAAATGCAGTTATATATATGTATATATATGTTTTTGGCAAGATCTAGATGATTTTTGAAATCATCCTTTGATTTATTTTGAAAATTGATTATTGATTCAAGAAAATGAGAGATTTTTTTGGAAAGTAGATTTACTTTCTTGTTCCTTTTAAAATAGAAATTGAGGATTTTGAACTATGAGGATTGAAGAGAGATATTTTTGGTGACTTTTTTTCAATAAATGAAGATGAGTGATTTTGGTGAAAAAAACCTAGAAATTTGGGGTTTTTAAGAAAGATGTTGACAAACTTTGAAGATGTTATATTTATTTTGTGTGCCAAAAAATAAATGATGTTTGAAAAATTGTTCATTTTTTTATATATAAATGATGGTTTTCATGGAATATGAAAATTGTTGTTAAAAATATTGATATAGTCTTGAAGTGACTAAATGGTTGAGATTACTCTAAGTGTGGAAATTTTGTTGTCACATGGATGAATTGGAATAAAAGTGTGTGAGTAATTTTCCGATTACACTGCCAACTTAGTGATCAGCTGGAGAGAACCGGTAGAATAGATGACACCTGGCTAACCTGCAACAGAAAGAGAAGATTCCGGCGGTGGTTCTTCCACCCCGGGGGTACTCCGACGATCAAGTCAATATCTCTCAAAGATAATCAAGTGCTAAATTCACTGCTCAAAGCATAAATTGTGTACCTTAGACCCACGGGGGTGCCTCTTCTTTTATAGTTAACTCCATCCCAGTCCCACTAGAAACCTGACTTCTATGGACTCCCATTCAGTGCTTACTTTGGACTCTACAAGAGATAAGGATAGACTCCCTAAGAGTGTTATCCTTATCCATCCTGTAGTCTTCCTTCATCTTAGGACTCTTGTCCCTTATTCGTTTATCTCGGATTTCGATATCTTCGGAGGAAACCTCGGCCTAGCCGAGATCACCTCGGCACAACGACCAGGACACGTGGCACCTCGGCTGACACATCGGCGTCACCTTGCCATGTGTTGGTACTCAGAAAATATATCCCCACAAAAAGTATTTATATTCATCTTGACAAATTATATTGAAATGAGAAATGAGAATTTTGATCACAATGGGAATATTGTGTGGAAGTATTGAAAGTGGAAAAAATATTGCATTGTATTATTAACCATTGCATTGGCATATCAATTCATTTGATAATGATGAGCTTTGAAATTTGATTTGAAAACTTTGCATTGAGAAAGGAATGTTGGGAAACAAGTTTTCATGAAATGATTTTGGGATAAATACGGTGGTAAGTCTTGAAAAGTGGTGTCGATGATAGGTGTCGAGCCTTCCAGTTAATACTGGTAAAAATGACAAATTACAGGTGTCGAGCCTTCCAGTTAATATTGGAAAAAATGACAAATTGGTAGTACTTGTATAGTCTACTTGCAGATACCAGCTTAGGGATTACCTGAGTCGTATTTACCACCTTGGAATTTTATTGAAATTATTAGATTAATATGTTTTCAAATTGGCATTGTGCATAAGATTTTCAAAAGATGAGAAAAATATTTTGAGCATGATATGGCATATGCATTCATCTTATAAGACTGTATAAAATGGATTTGATGAATTGTTTAATTATTTGATTCAATTGATAATGAGATAATTGAATAAATTGAAAAGGATGTCCTGTTACTATTGAAACATATTTATTTATTTAAGTTAACCGCTTGTGGTTAATTAAATAAATTGAATTTAAGAAATTATGTAATAAAATCATATGGTTTTGACATGATATGATTTCACTTACATGTATGAGTATTTTGGTACCTGCATATCTTTTAATGTTTTAATATGAGATTGCTTTGTGAGCTACTGGTTGCTCACCCCCTGCCTGTACATGTGTATAGGGAATACTTTTCGGATTTAAAGATCAAACAATGGGTTTTACCATTTCATAAGTGTAATGCAGTGATGGATTGTACTACTTCATTTGTTTGTTTGGCTGAGTGCTATTTTTTTTTTGTAAAGAGTAGTGTCCTCTCCTTTGTTGTAAGCCTCAGGGCATTCCTTTTATTCATATGTAAATGTCTTTATTGTATCATGAGAGGAAATATGTATATTTAATTATTCATCATTTCATCCAAAAATGAATTGTCATTTGTAAATAAACTTAATTAATGAATATTGGTAATCTTATTCGAGTAATAAAAAATTGGGGCGTGACAACATGGTATCAGAGCTAGTTGACCTGTCACATGAGTGCAGACGTATCACACATGGGAACTCTCGCTTGTGACTGTGTCACTGAAGCAAGACTCTCTATCCATGGGGTGACGATGTACTATTGGCATCGGTGGCCAGCTAGGTTGATAGGTTCAGTTGTTGGGTGACATGGTGTACCCATGATCAGTGACAACATGGTATCGGAGCGAACTGGGTTTGAATACCTTGGTTCGTGGGAAGTGGTTTTGACCATAGTTGGGTTTACCTCGGGATTGTGAGTGACGTTTTCATTCTATGTGATAACATGCTTATGTGCTAAGATGTTATATGTTTATGTGGGCATGGGGTTGAGTCTCGAGGATGTTGTGTCGGGTCCAGAAATTTTCTTAGAAATCTCATTGGAAATGTGCCTGATCAACGTGATTTCTAATTAAAGGTCTAAAAGGATTTCTAGAATGACTAACCATCTTCGTAATGGCAACCCGTTATTCGTTATGTGGTTATGTGATTTTATGCTACTTGATGTGCATATGTTGAGTTTCATATTGGAACATGAGAATGTACCTTAGTGGGAGGTGTTGATGCTAAATGTTATGAATGGTATATGTATGGCCTTGTATGTGTTAGATTTAATGTATAGAGAAAGAGAGAGAATAAATTGTGTATATATTGATATGTTATATTTATGTACATGGTTGGTCTCCTTTATATAGAAGATGTGGGTGGAGAATAGGTGTAGTGGAGTAGGTGGAGTAAGTGAAGTAGAGGTGGAGTTTACATTAATAGCCCCCCTCAAACTCAAGGAGGATAAGCACAAACCAACTTGAGTTTGGAGAGAGTAACAAAACAGGAAAATAAACTAATACATAAAATAAAATAGGATAGGAGACACTGTATGGTCGTGTTAGACCGTTGGTGAAAACACTGTATGATCATGTCGGACCATTGGTGAAGACACTGTGTGGTCATGTCGGACCGTTGTAGAGGACACTGTGTGGTCGTGTTAGACCGTTGTAGAGGACACTGCATGGTCGTGTCAGACCGTTGTAGCAGACATTGTATGGTCGTGTCAAACCGTTGGTGAAGACACTGTATGGTCATGTCGAACTGTTGGTGAAGACACTGTATGGTCGTGTAGAGGACACTATATGGTCGTGTCAGACCGTTATAGCAAACACTGTATAGTCGTGTCAGACCGTTGGTGAAGACATTATATGGTCGTGTCGGACCATTGGTGAAGACACTGTATGGTCATGTCGGACCGCCGTAGAAGACATTATTTGGTCGTGTCAGACCATTGTAGAGGACACTGTATAGTCGTGTCAGACCGTTGTAGCAGACTAGAAGGTGGAGTGGAGGTGGAGTTTACATTAACAGTAAATAAATAAACTAATACATAAAATAAAATAGGATAGGAGACACTATATGATCGTGTATATAGGCTGCCCAAAAGATATACATATATAGATATATCACGCCCTCAAAAGTTAGGCCCTCAAAAGACCTCAAAAGTTGCGCCCTCAAAAGTCGGGCTCAATACATCAAAAGTCACGCCCGACACTGTGGCATCGAGCAGCGCGCAATGCACATGATCCTATTTTGGCCTCTTTGTCTCTGCATTGTCTATTTAAACCGAGGTTGAGGCTGGTTTAGAGATTGAAAGCAAACCAAAGTGACAAACTCTACAACCCATTTCGTCCACTCTGCAACCCCCTGCTTGTGTAGCCTCTGATATGGCCTCCTCTTCCCGTAGTTTGCTCACCCTTTTCCCAAACATAAATGAGTCCACAATAGAGATAACCGGTTCTATCGCCCTTGAATCGCAATCAAACGCCTCTGGACCAAGCGCTCCTGTTTTTGCTCTGTTGAACTTTCCGATGCTGTCAGTTGAGCAAATAATGGCAGCTCAATCTGATATTAAGGCCAACCATTATACGTTGAAGTCATGTGTGGAGACCATGACTGCGGTCACTAACTTGTCTCACCGGCTTCAGAATAGGACAAGTAAGGTACAACAATTAAATGCCCAACTCTTTCTACTGCAGCGCATATACAAGGATGCGCGAGCAAAGATTTGCGTGCTGAAGGCGAAAACAAGGTGCTGAAATGGAAGGCCACCGTCATGTTCCGACTCGGAGGGCCGCCATATGCTGTGTTGGAGGAGCAGCGGAGAAGCAACTTGCTCGGTGGACTGGGAAGCACTGAGACAGGGCTGTCACGGGACGCCCAAGACGGAGGTAAGAGGAAGAGAGCAGCAGAAGAGGCGAAAAAGTAAGGTCGGTGGTTGTGGTTGGTGATTTTGTTTCGTAATGTTTTTTTTTTTTGTGGTGGTTGCTGTTGTTGTTGTTGTTATGGTGGTGGTGGTGGTGGTGGTGTAGAACTGGGATCGGGGTTGATCCCCGATATGAATAAAACAAGTGTGATGGACAAATCGGGATGGCATGTATAGTACAAGACTGAGCAGAAACATTTGGTGTGATGTTTGCTTTTGTTTTTGTTTTTTTTTTTTGGTGAAATAAAAAATAATAATAATAAGATATGCAAGATAGGAAAGTGGAAATCTGAGCTGATGTTGATGGAATCACATGGGAGAGAGGTTCCACGTGGGTAAATTATGATATGTTTGAGACCCACTGGCTAAATGATAAAAAAAATAAAAATAAATAAATAAATAAATAAAATAGAAAATAAAAAATGGTCAGAATGGAGTGGGCGGTTGAAAAAAAAAAAGGATGGGATGGTGATAGAAAAAATAAATAAATAAAATAAAATAAAGTGAAGTAGTGAGAAACATGGAATCTTGAAAGTGGCTCACCAAATGAGCTTTATAATAATGAAATCTTGAAGAAGCAGAGGTGCATGAGGCTCTGGAGATTGACGATGGAGGTGGGGATTGGACCGGAGATGACATTGTCGGCAACGTTGAGAACAGTGAGGCGACTCAGTCGATCGATATGGGCCGGAAGTTGGCTGGAGAGTTTGTTTCCGATGACGTTGAGGATCCGGACATTGGAGAGAGAAGGGATGCACTTCGGAATCTCGCCAGTGATGCATTTCTAGTCGGGGACGATGAGGGCGGTGAGGCGGTCGAGAGCGCAAACGGAAGAGGAAAGTGAACTAGTCATGAACCTGGTCCGGCCGATTTTTATTTTTTTTATTTTCGAAGATGGGGTCTTCGGACTCGCCGCGGATACGCTTGAAGGTTTCAGGGACGACGTCGCAAAAGCGGTTGGAGTTGAGGTGGAAGAGAGAGAGGTTGGTGAGGAGACCAAGCTTCGGTGGGAGGTAGCCGGTGATGTCGGCGTGGTTAAGGTCAATGCCAACGACAACCCTTTGAGAGTTCCCCAAGATTGACATGATTTGAGAGTGCCATTGTTGAAGGAGAAATAGAATATACCAGTTCTTGATGGATGCCATGTGAATGCCATGTGAAGGAGTTGGAATTGGGTTTGGTAAGAGCATCTCCAATGGATGGCTATATCACCTGCCAAAGCCATAATATAGCAGCTTGGACAATGTTGGCTTCTCCAATGGCATGCTATACCAGCTGCCAAATTTGGCAATTGCCAAATCAAGTACCAAACTTGGCAACTACTTTGGCAGCTGCCAAATCTGCTAAATCATCCAAAATTAATTGATTTTTCTCTTCCCTCCTTCCCTCCTTCCCTTTCAGTTGGGATTTTCCAGATTCATCAATATTCATGAATGAACAAGAATGAACAAATTCATCAATATTCACTAATTTTATTCATCAAATGAAGAATATATTCATCAAATTCATCAATATTCAACAAGAATGAACAAGAATTCATCAATATTCCAGAATTCATCAATATTCATCAAATTCATACCAAAAACAGATTTAAAAAGATTTCATCAAATTCATCTTCATTTATTAAAATATATACGAATTTTTATACGATTTTTTTTTGCTATGATCTGGGAATATTTTTTTTGCTACGAATTCATCAATTTTTTTATACGAATTCATGAATTTTTTTTATATGAATTCATCAATTTTTTTTGCTACAAATTTCATCAAATTCATCAAATTGATCAAAATAATTTTTTTGCTGCAAATTTGCAGGAGATCGGGGCTGAAAATAATCCAAGAGCAGCGTAGAAGGAGGGTTGAAGGAGCAAGATTAATGAGAGGTAATCTCAAATAATCCAAGAAAAATACCTGATCCGAGGGTTGAAGTTCACTGATCTAAAAAAAAATCTTCACTGATCCAAGGGTTGAAAAGGGTTGGAAGTTCATCTTCATTGATCTAAAGCTGATCCGAAGTTCATCCGAAGCTCTCTCTCTGTGAAGAGTGAATCTGGAAATTTCCTAAAGCTCATTGACCTTGGGTTTACTTTATTCATGAGTGGGTACTTTATTCAACTTGGGTTTATTTTATTCATGAGTGGGTTACTTTATTGATTTAAAAAAAAATAAAAATCAAGTAAAAACATAATTGAAACATATATCAACAACGGCTATAAAAAAACGGATAAAATTTTTTTTTTTTAATTTTTTATATTTGTCTAGTTGAGAATAAAATAAATATATAATTTTTTTAACAAACAGATAAAAAAATGTCACAAAAGACAAAAAATAAATAAAAATAAAATCACAAAAAACCTATATCCAAACAACACCTACAAACTTGGAGAGAAAGTTGGTTGAGATTTGCCAAAAATAGCAAATGACCATTGGAGCACCATTGCTATAATTTGGCAAAATAACACTATTCATTGCCAAATTATAGCAATAGCAACCCCAATATAGCAACAACTATTGGAGATGCTCTAAGAAGTGAAGCTTGAGTAAAGTTGCAAAGATTTTAGGCTCCTTTGTTCTAGAAAATATAAAGCTTGTAATCATACTTGTGCTTGAAAATGATAGAATCCCCACTATGAACTGTGGGGTTTTTCCACTCTGAAACTCCATCTACTACTACTGTTGCAGAGTCAGAAAGTGAGAAGAATAGGCTCAGAAGAGAGACCAAGAGGAACACAAGCCTAGAGGTTGAAAGTCCCAACGGAGTGAAGGTATGTATAGAAAACTCCAGCGGGCAGCGAAGGCAAAGTTGTCGGTCGGTTGCCCGCTGGTGAGAAAGAAATACACGTCTAAATCTTATAGCTCTGATACCATGTTAGAATTAATGTATAGAGAAAGAGAGAGAATAAATTGTGTATATATTGATATGTTATATTTATGTACATGGTTAGTCTCCTTTATATAGGAGATGTGGGTAGAGAGTAGGTGTAGTGGAGTAGGTGAAATGGAGTAGGTGGAGTGGAGGTGGAGTTTACATGAACAGTATGATTGTGAAAGTGTTCTATTTAGTTGGGTATATGTGGAGTTGTTCTTGAAGCTTGGGTTGTATACCCTTGTGTGTATTTGGGAAGAGGTGTGGCTTCGACATAGTAAAGATTATTAATGGTGGTAAAGGGTGTATTTCCCAAAAGAGATTAACTGTTTTGATATTTGGTTGTAAAATCTATAAAGTGCAAACTATGTAAGGTTTAAAGATGAAGTTTCAAACGAACAATATTCGTTATTGTTGTTATCTCTAATTATTTAATTGTTTTGTCACTGGGTGTCAAGGGGGAAGTTTCCAACACTCGTTGGTAATAGAATTATCATAAAGGGAATGAGTTGTGTTTTGAGCCATAGTTGTATTTTCCTTTGGGGACATCTTGTGTCTAGTTGGTTAGTCTAGTGGTTTCCAAATTGAGCCTTGGAATGACTCTATGAGTGTGATAGTTTGGCAGTGTAATCTAGATTTTAGATTGTTTTGGCCGTGTATAACTTGGGTAGCTTCGAGAACTAGGCTCTCTTTTCCTTACAATTGGGTGAGTTGGAATGAATTATGAGTTTGTTTGCAAAACCTTGGAGGGTGTTTTATAGTGCTTAATGCATGATAAGTCACAGAAGAGAAGTGGGATCTCTTGTTGGTTGGCCAGGAAAATGGCATTGTTGTTTTAAGTGTTCCGTGAGTTGTGTTAGTCAAATCATGGTTGCATTTAGGGTAGACCTTGTAAGTCACCGTAATACTAGTATAGAGTTTGTGTTGTAACTTGGAGTAAATATCTTAAAGGTTTAGTTGAATTAACTTTTAGCTTGAAGGCCATGTATAGTTTGGGTGTTTACCTAGTTGTGTTGAGTCTTGCTTAGACTTAAGGTATGTTATTGAGACCATTTTGTAAACTCCACATCGGAGTGAAACCGTTAATGTTGATTTGTAGTCTAGTTGATGGAAATCCTAGCTCGTTGTCCAAATTGATGTTTTTTTATTTGGGTTATGGGTTGTGGCATCATCCTAGTGTTGGTTAAATGTTGTTCGTCTTATAACAGTTGGCGGTCACTTTTGGAATTGGTGGTTAGTGCTTTTGAAGATGTATTGTTTCGTTTTGTTAAGGTTTCGGAGTAGTAATGGTTGTTTTGGCCTTGGGGTGCATTGTGCATTAGGCGATGGAAATAGTTAGTTGAAGTTGGGTTATCATCAATAAGGTATGGTGTTTTGGTATTTTGAGGAGTCGTTTTTCCAAAATTGTGTTATGCTTAAGGGATTAGATCTTATTTTGGTTGCTTTAGGTTATCGATGTGGATAGAAGAATCACTTAATAGTTTATACTAGTAAGGGTTTTTATAATCAATTGTTGTGCAAAAGTAATGGTTTGGTTCGTTATCGGTGTGACTCGTTGAGGCTCATGTAGTAGTCAAAGAATTTTTGTTGATGCATTGGTAAGTACCTGAGGAAGTTTGTGGGTGACAGTAGGATGCATTACATTACTTGTTTAAATTTCGAGGACGAAATTTCTTTAAGGAGGGTAGGTTGTAATGACCTAGAATTTTTTTTTTTTAAATAGCCAGTGCATAATTTAATGGAGCAAATTTTCGAATTTGATTACTGTGCAAATTCTATGAAAAAATAGTTCGATTTTGTATTTTTTAAAAATAGTTCCCGATCTCAGAAACTTATGAAATTTTTATATGTTATTCCCATATGAATCTAGCATGTTGTATAAAAATTTCAGAATTAATTAATGAGTATTTATTTTATGAAAATTCATGGATTGATTGGTATTCAGTTTAATTTATAACAGAATTTGAAATTAAGTTTTAGGTGTTCTGACCAGGATTTGAGATAAATTTGTTGGGACTATTTTGGTATATAATTAGACTATGTTTGATTTATGGGTGAGACCCTTGATTTAGATTTAATTTAATTTGAGTTTGCTTAATGACTCATGTTTAACTGTTTGGTCATTTTTAATTAGGTGATTAGTAGTAACCACCTTAGGAGTTGTTAGTATTTATTATATAGGATTATAATAAATATTTGATAGTTGATTTTATGGTGTGTACTATATAGCGAAAAATTATATATTTTATAAAGAATGAAAATGTGTATATTTTGTAGTAATCAAAATATTAGCTTGCGTTTGGTTGTGTTTTGTAAATGTGATTTGAGAGTATGAGTTGTATTTTGAGTTTGTGGGTTGTAGAATTATAATTTAAGTGTAGAAAATTTGTTTGGTTATGGTTTTTAAATAGAGTGTTGAATTGTGTTTTGAAGATGTATTTTGAATTAAGTTTTAAATGTTTGATGTGACATGTGAAAGGTGAAAATTTGTTTGGTGATGTGTTTTGAAAATAGTTTTCAAAACTTAATTCAACCAATAATTTATCATCAAACACACAACTCATATATCAATATCTATATTTTTTATCAACAATAATAACCAAACTATTTTTAAAATATTGAAATTAAAAATTGATTTTTTTTGTCAATTATTTTTTTTTTTTTTGTAATTTTTTTGAATAATTGTTTTTTTTAAATAATTTTTTCATTTTAAAATAAACCTATGTCAATTATTTTCTGCTGTAACAACCCTCGTACCAATTACTGAATAACCACTGAATTATATACTGATTATTGCTAAACTGGACCGCTAATGACTGACAATTGGATTAACTGAAGTATTAGATGGACTGATTGAAATTGAAACTGGAATTGAATAAGTTCATTTATCGAATTGCATATTGCATTTGTTTGATTGAATGACTATCTGTTTAAATTCATATGTTTAAACTACTAATTGAAGGCCTTATCGGCGGCCGAATTAGGAACCGCCTAGAGTTTTGAGATCAGTAGAATATTTGTGATTTAATGGTATAATTATCTAAAAAGTGATTAGGAATGATTAAACTAGATTAAAATGAGCTAATTGCGAACTTAGGCTTATCTACCAAATTGCCACCTATAGTGGACCTTTGTTTATTATTATGATGGAGCCTTATTACACTAACTATACCTATTGATCAGCCATGTTCCTATACTTCAGCCGACCATAGTAAGAGAGTTAGAGAGAGAACATGGAATTCATCTTGAGAATTGGCTTGTGGACTTGAAGAACTTGTAGGAAATTGGCTAATTTAACTTCCACACCTTGACATTGAGACATAGGCAAGGTAATTGAATCTCTCATTATTGCATTTAAGGTTGTTCTTGCATGAATCAAGTTAAATTGTGGAGTGAAGACATAAATTAGTTCAAAAAGGGTAGGATTATAGCTTAATCCATGCATGCATGTTTGAATTGATGAGTTTGAGTTGAATCCATGGTAAGAATGTACATGCATGCTCATATTCATGTTTAAATCCATGTATTCATCATATTCTTGAAGAAATGAGTCCATATGGACAAGTATTGAAGCTTGAATTTGGTTTAAAGTTCATGCATTGCATGTTTGATATTGTTCTTGAAAATGGATTTGAAAATGGCTTTAATTGACCAACCCTTAGCTCTTGCATGTGCAAATTAGCTTTTGAAACTTGTTATACATTGAGTTTAAGAGTATTTTCCAGAATTTGGGGCCAAGAGGTTGAGTTTTGGATGGTTGAATGCTTGGTTCAAACTTGGGAGACAAATCTGGAAATTCCAGATTTGGCTTCCTCGCTCGAGCGAAGGATTCCTCGCTCGAGCGAGCCCTTTGGTTTTGTAAGCTCGCTCGAGCGAGAATCGAGCGTGGTATCGCGCGTAAAAATCGAGCATCCAGTACTTTTACTGTTTCATCAGACCGCTCGAGCGAAGGATTGTTCACTCGAGCGAAGACTTTGACTTTGGAAGCTCGCTCGAGCGAAGGAAGGCTCGCTCGAGCGAGACCCCTGTTTTCAGCAACTTTTGAAAAATGCCTTCCAACTGTATTTTGGCATCCTCATCCCATCCTAGGCATTCTTAGGCCTAGTTTAAGGCATCTTAATGAGGATTTAGACATAGAACCACACCGAGGAAATTTAGGGATTTAATTATCGTCCCTCCGACTGTGAGCTTAGTGTGTGTTCTATTTGTTAACTGTTTAGGGTTGGCTCTCGGGGACGCGCTCTAGCTGCTATCAGCCCAATCTCTGTGAGTAACAGATTGTGTAAAGATATGTTCAAAATGATTATATTCTGAATACTGAACTGATATTGTTTATTGAATGAATGTATGTCCTGTATTTCGAACTGTATTGTGGCATCCTTAGCACCCACTGTTATTGACTGTCACAGAGCTCTGTTGGTTTCCTTGTGGAACCATATTGTTTATCGATCGATGGCCATCATTATTGTTGGGTCTGTTAAGGCCCGGTCCTTTTGGACCTACTGTTTATAGGCTAATGGATGTACCACATATGACTGATTGATTGAAATACTGATTGACTGAAATACTGAAAGATTGAAATACTGTATAATGAATTGATTTCATTACTGTAAGGACATTCATTCATAACCTCTTTACACGTTATGTTATTCACTGGGCTTTAGCTCACTGTTTATATATATATGTAGGTTCTCAGCAGCCAGACTGGAGCTAGGAGCGTGGGTCGGTCCCCAATTTTGTCAAGCCAGCCTATGTGCCTCACTGCGAGGTTCCGAGTTGCCATGCTATGGCTTGGGGTGTTTTTGTTTCCCCCACCTGTCTCCCTACTGTTTTGTAATACTGTATAGACTGTCTACTGTTTTACCGTACTGTTGTCTAGGGATTTGATCCCTGAACTGACTGACTGTGAATGATTGTATAAACTGTACTGCTCTGAACTGTATGAATGCATAAAAAATGTTTTTTGGCATACAGATTTTCACAGCTCAATGGACACTAGTTACTTACTGTATTGGCTTCCGCCAGGCCCTGTACTCTGTTTAACTGTTTTACTGTTCAGTAGGCCTTCGGTAATTTCGAATTACTGGCCAGTTACGGTGCTAAACCCATAGGGCCAGTGTAGACACCCCATTTTTGACCGTCCTTAAGACTTGGACGTCACCGTTGGAACACTCGGTGATTATCTATGTTTGTGTTCGTTTGGAGTTCCCGGAGTTCTCGACTGCGCGCGCCCTGCCTCAGGATCTCCGAACTCGACCAGTTGTGTTTGGTTTTGCACCAAACACTTGTGTTTTGCCATGAAAGGGCAAGGAATGCCTTATGAGGCATCCCTACACACCACCGGCTGGGGCTAGAGGCCACCGGCTGGCTGAAGCTTCTATCGGCACTTTATTGTGCCGACCGGCACTCTTTTGTGCCGACCGGCACTGTTTTTTTTCCAAAATGGTACTCTTTGCCGGCCGAGCACTGTACACTTGCTTTATCAGATATTTTCTTGCAGCTGTAAAGTTTTTTTGCTCCCCTCCATACACGTGTATGGAGGGATGAGCCCTTGGCTTGCTTAGTGGCTAAGTATTCCTTGCCTATAAGAGGAGAGCTCTTCCTCTTGGCTCAAGGTTAGCATTTTGGGAGGCAAAAACCAGAGCTTATACATATATTTCTCTGTCATATATCTATAGATACATAGATCTCCATCTCTCTCCTCTTGTGTGTGTGATTTTAGGCTTGAAAGTGTAGATTTACCTTACTTTTGCACCATTACACACACCATTACACCTTAGCTCGAGATTGAGAGACTTGGAAGGTTATTTGTGTTGGTTTTGGACTGGTTTTGAGCACTAGAGAGTGGCTGCATCACTTGTTCTTCAAAGGATCTTCAAGGGTAAGAACATCACTTTATATTCCCCATTCTTGCAACCTCTTTCTACCCTCTTTACTTTGTGTTTTTGAGTTTGTGTTTAAGATAAAAAAAGTCTTGTTTTTACTTGTTCTTGAACCTTCATTAAGGTCCTTTTTTGGTTTGAGCAAAGGTCCATCCTATTAGGCCTTATATGGCCACTTTTGGTGCCTTTGCTTAAGACCCTCTTTACTTGGTGTTCTTGGCCTTCCCACCACTGAAAACCAGTGGGTTTTTAGTGGTGAGAAAGATGGTTTTAAGTCTCATATAGGGGAGAGACACCCCTCTCCCCCTTGGCCCTTTGTTTGCCCTCATTTTTGGCTCATGAGGTAACATGTATGCATGCTTGTTTTAGCTTCATTTCAGAGACTTTTTGCGTGTTTGAGGTCATGTTTTGCCTCTTTTTTTGGTCGGTTTTGTAGCCCTTAACATGCCTCTTATGTTTGCTTTGGAATGCTCTCTTGTGCCTAGAAGTGTGCCATATGTCTAAGCCTTGATACTTGCATGTTTTAGTTTGATTTCATGGAGATAATAGCATCATCTTGCCATGTATAAGGGCTGTGAGCCACTGTCTTGGACCCATTTGGCATGCTTAGTTTGGTTGTCTTGCATTTTGGCGCTAGGCCTTGCTTGTATGAAGCCCTAGTATGCATGCTTGCTTGCATTTGGCCTCATTTCAGAGCTTTCTTGAGTGTTTTAAGTCATGTTTAACCTCTGTCTAATATGGGTTTAATGGCCCTTAGCATGCTTCTTACACTTGCTTTGTAATGCCTCGTTTGGCCTAGAATTGTGCCATATGTTTAGCCCCATATATCTCCATGTTTTGGCTTAGCATGGTGGAGCATTTAGCCTTGATTTGCCATGTTCTAGGGCTGTGAGCCACTGTTTTGATCATATTTGGCACGATTAGTATGGTTACCTTGCATGATGGTTTGTTGGCCTCAAGCATATAGTCCATGTGCATACATTGGTTAGCCTATTTAGATGATTTGGGATCATTTGGCATGCTATTTCAGACCTTAATCCATGCTCACATGTCTAGATTTGTTATCTCTCTTCATGCTTTAAAGGTGATCCCTTTATGCTTTCAAATGTGCATAGTGTGCATTCATGCTTTTGGGACTGTTTTGGGGCTGCCACATGAGGGATTTGGGTGCCATTTTCCATGCTAAAATTCTGTTTTTGGTTATTAGATTCATGCCATGAGTGGTTGCGTAAATGTTGGTTAGATGCTCTCTTGAGTGTCCTTGGTTTTAGGCTTGAGTGGTTTGCATATTTGTGTAGTGTTTTCTCTATGATTTCAGCCCATTTCAGTCACTATTTGGGGAAGTTTGAGGCCTCCCCCATGGTGGTTAAGTCCACTACTTTAGGCTCATTACGTGTTATTTGCATACTTGGTCCATTAGGTGTTATAGCATATTGGTCCCATTATTTGATTGGCTCATGTTTGTATGCCATTCATACCTTGTTTGCCTTAGCATTTTGTATGCCCATTGTGATAGTTGCATGATGCTTGATGTGATTGCATCATATTTCTCACTGTTGCATCATTTGAGCCATGTTGCATTCATGCATTCCATGGCTTGGCTTGGGGATTGTCAAGCCAAGCATAGGATTGAGAGGAGTTCACACTCCAAGTGGTGTAACTCACCTCAATTCTTGGTCACCAAGGCCTTAGACCAACACATGATAAGGCTTTGGATTTCATTTGCTTGTGTTGCATGCATTTACATCAAAATGCAATCTTGGTTCTTTGGGCTATCATGCATCAAAATGCACCATTGGTGGCCCAAGAACCAAGAGTCTTACCTCCTTGAGTCCCCAAGCATGATAGGAGGCAATGACCATGCTTACATGTCCCCCAAAACCCATGCCATGCATTGCTGTCTTGCTGCTGCTGTCAATCTGTCTGCTGCAGGGACTTTCTGCCGGCCGGCAGTTTATTGTGCCGATCGGCACTGTTTTTATGCCGATAAACCCCACATGCAGCCGGTGGTCAATTGCAGCAACCGGTGATCACTTCCCCCAGCCGGTGGGTTATTTCAGATCATTTGGGAGGTATTCTGAAACTTTGGGAATTTTTGGAGAGGCAGGGCAGTGAAAACAGAACCAGCAGTGGCACGGTACGGGTTTTCCGGGCAAGTCGGATCGAGCATCCATCATTCGCGCATCCCAAGGCAGGGCTAAGGCCCCCATTGCATTTATTTTGCTTTAAATTTAGTAATTAGAATTTGTAATAATTGATTCATTTATTCGTTGGACTGTATTATTATTTTGGTCCCTCCGAGCGAGGGCAAAATTGTAATAAGTGTGCGTGAGTGGATGTATGTCTTCCAACCCCCATTTCTTTCTTCCCTTTTATTTACCCGCTTTCAATGGTAGATTAGGGCACGTCTATTTTAGCATACCTTATGCAATGCATGCGTGCATTCATGCATTTGTTTACATACATCGGGCTCGGCACATCATGCAAACCGCATCGTACTTTCAATTCCAAATTGAATACGTGATAGTTGTTGCATCTCATGTGCCATGTTTAGGGTTAGCCGAGCCTACTCTAGATTACATCTCTGTGTGTGATGCATTAGCCATTTAACATGAACTAGGACACGCATGTTTGCTAACTAGTTTCTTGTTTTGGCACGGAGTACGATGTAAGTATTTATGCTTTAGCATATCACATGCATGTGAATGTTTCCATGACAGTATGCTTGCCATGCGGCTAAATGCTTACATGATGAACTGTTTGAATGTCTGTGGGTGGAGGTTGGATTGCCTGAGTTGGAACAACTCATTGAAATCCGTATTTTAGCCTACTTGCGAGTAGCAAAATCCAACACGTTTTTCGAGACAAAACGGATATGCAATGTTTATTTCCAAGTTAGGCGATCTAGTCTATACTTTTGTGTTGTGCGCATCACATAGTAATTCTAGGTTAATAACCGGAATAAGAACGCATAAAGTTTTCAAAAACGGATATCACGGTTAGTAGAGGCCGGTCTTCGGACCGGGCGAAAGGGGGTGCTCATAGCTGACCTTCCCCGATCGTACCCAAGCTCCCGAGCCAAGACCACTTTGGTGATGACGGACACGTGGCCTTCGGCACCGAGTCAGGGTTTCCTAAATTTCCCATTTTAAAAAAAATATTTAGGTGGCGACTCTGTAATCTGGCAAAGCAGTCCATGTTTGGCACTACTTTTCAAAAAATCTGTTTTCTCAAACGATTTGCCGGATTCGGACTCTTTGGTTCAGATTTAGAACCGCGACACAAAAATCGAGTCCGAACTGTAGCCGAGGTCCCCCGCGGACGTGTTACAGTTTCTGGCGACTCTGCTGGGGAGTTAGAAAGCTTGACTCGAACTCGTGATATCCAGTTTTGATTTCACTTATGTGTTTCTTTGCATTGCATGTGCATTGGTGCGCCTAGGACACCGTGTTGGCCATCTGCTATTCCTGAGCGGTTTGCCGGAGGCTTGTCTTGTCAAGACATGTCCATAAGGCTGACCGGTTGCGGGCTCTGCCAGTATGGGAACACAAACCCCGGTTTTACCGGGGCACCCTTTTCGACCATTCGACCTAGTGCATATTCGGATCCATAGTGACCATTCCAAACTAGGACAGGTTGCTTACCCGATTTTAGGTTGTTTGAAACCGCTGCGTGCGTAGTGAAACCCTAGCTCCTGACAAAATAGGACAGGGAAACCCTACCCCAACATAGGGGTGTATTGGCTCTCTTTTACATGCTATGTGTTTTGGAGTGTGTCTCTACAGGGGAAATACGTGTATCAGTTTGCAAGATTAGGCATCAGGCCTGAGGGCACCAACAACAGTATTGTTGAGAATCAGTTATCTGTGGGTATCCGATTCAGACTTTGGGGAAGGCAGAGATTCAGAAACAGTGACCAGTGTTTGAGAAACAGTGTACCCGGGTTTTGGCTATATATTATAAATCCCAACCGTGTGTTGTGTGTTTATTTATTTTATGCCGTTATGCTGTCCGATTTTCTGCTTATTTATACGCTTTATTTATCTTTTTATTAGGGGTAGTTGAGCACGATTGCTACCGACCCGATAGATATCCCCCAAGCACCCTGGTTCAGAGGCCGTCGACTCCTTCGATCTGAGGATCTGATAGATGGACAACCAGTGTACTACTCACTACCCCCGGTTACTAAACGGAGGTCAGTAAGGCAGAGGACATCAGTACAATAGTCAGTTCAGAGGGCTTTGTCTACCCCACCTGTGCTCAGTAGAGATCGGGGTTTTGTGTCACCAACAGAGAGGGAATATATACCAGTAATCCAACCAGAGCAGGATAGTATGGCTAGTTTGGAGGAGATGGTGCGCCACCTTCAAGAGAGCATGAAAGCAATGCAGCAGGATGCCGTCCGTCAGGCAGATTTCGCCAGGCAACAGGCCACAGTTGTGAGAGAACAGGCAGAGACCATTGCCAGACTGGAACAACAAACCGGAGCATCTGCTTCGCATCAAGCTCCTTCCCCACCAGGAGTTCCCAACGTCGGGGAGACAGCCAATGTTCAGACTGATACAGAGCTGCCCACAGGACCACCCCCACCTCCAACCCTACCCCAAATTCAACCTCAGCTATCAAAAACACCCACCAATCTACCGGACTCTCCCTTTGAGTTCGAGACTGATCCCACCGCACTCAAATTGAGCAAGCTTGAAAAGTTATTCAAGAGATCCCAAAGGGTCAAGACTATCCCCGATATTGAAGATGGTTACACTGACGCAGCTGTGACGCTGCCCGACAGATTCAAAATGCCTCATATTGATCGATTTGATGGGTCTGGAGACCCCATGGTACACTTAAGACTGTTTTCGGAAGTTCTAAGGCCAATGGGCCTCAGCAGGCTTCAGAAGTTGTCTCTATTTGGTCGGACCCTGTCAGGTGTGGCGTCTGCATGGTATGCTAAGCTAGATGATGACGTTAAGAGAAATTGGGACGAAATGGCTGAGGCCTTCATCGCGCAGTATTCATACAACACACAGATTGAGATCACTACCCGTGATCTCGAGACAACTAGGCAAGAGCCTAAGGAGAGTTTTTCAGAATTCGTAACCAGATGGAGGGCCAAGGCTTCGATGATGACCTTGAGGCCTACGGACAAAGACCAGATTCGGATGATTGTGCGCAATCTACAGCCAAAATTGATGCAAAAGATGATAGTAGTCCCATTTCCCACCTTTTCTGACCTACATGAAATGGGGGTGCAGATTGAAGATGCCTTGAAACAAGGCTGGATTGATAATGATTGGGAGCAACCCCGAAGGACCTTCAACCGCAACACTAATGCAGGCCCGAGTGGTACATCTGCCACGAGAGCCTCCGAAGTGAGCATGGTCACCACTAACCCCCCACAAAGAAATACGGCAGCTTTGCCATTCTCCGGTGCGTCCGGAAGCAACCCACAAACAACCAAATACCCACCCAAAAACTCCAGAACTTTCGCTCCACTCTATATGCCCCTATCCAAAGCTCTGGGGGTGTTGATCAAGAAAGGGCACCTGAGGCCCCTGGAGCCGCGACCCCTACCAGAAAAACTCCCTCCTACCCATAACCCGACCAAATATTGTGCATTTCATCAACAGCACGGTCACGACACCGACCAGTGCTATCGGTTACGCCATGAAATTCAAGACCTTATCGATAACGGGGTGATTTTGCCTCCCGAGAAGCCCAATGTTACTACAAATCCCCTCCCTGCACATAACCAAGCTCCACCACCTAAAAGACTTAATTTCATCCATACTGGGGCCGTGTCTTATGACCCTAGTGTCTATATCACACCCACCCACTTGCCTAAACCAGAGGTGTTCCTCCCCGAGTGCACTGACTTGTGCATGATGGACATCTCCGTAACCCAACCTAAGCCAGCAGTGGTGACCACCGAGAACAGGAGAGAAGAGACCCCGAAGGAGAAAGGGTTGTTGAATCAGAGTCTGCGGAATCTAGGAGTTACAGTGGGAAGACATACAGTCCGAGTGACTACATCTCGTTGATAGGCCAAGATAGGCCCAGGATGGAACTGCCAACAGGGGGAGAATTGTGCATGATCCGAGGAGATAGTCTGGGACAGGGAATCGATGATGTAACAACCGTAGGGGAGGACCTGGCCAATCTCCAACTTTACAGCGACCAATACCCAGAGGACGCGGCAGTTGCGTGGTTCAATTATGAGGATTCAGTAGAAGCTACCGGGTGGTTGGACGAGCAGCCCGATGTGGTAGGAGAATTTCAGGCAGAGCAGAGCTCAGCAGGAATGAGAATATCAGCGACGGCCGGAAGGGTCGAAGAGCAGAGCATATTGCGGAGGGCGTCGGTGTTAAGAATTTCGCCCAAGATTGAAACATTTTGAGTACGGAAATGAATGAACAGTCAACTATGTCAGAACAAGCAAGTTCTGAGGATTCCGAGAGAATCAGGAGGGCAAAGGCCCATGTGGGAGCGGAAACTGCTGTGTGCACACGAACCGAGAATGCTGCGGGTATGTGGATGGAAAGTGCCGTGAGTACGAGAACAGCCATGCCAGAGCCCGACAGATGTTTGTCAGTTGCTGATGGGATGTGGTGGGAAGATGAGGATCTTTGTCTTGCCCATACAGACGAAGGCTGGGGAAATGATCAACCTGACGGTACCTGGTACCTGGGGGAAATCGACCGTATGACTAGGAGTGGACGGTATTTCAAGCCTCTGCACCTGGATCAACCAGAGACGTCCGGAAAGGATAGGGAGGCAGAGAGACAGAAAGAAAAGCAACTCGAGGATGAGGCCGTATTAAGACAGTTGAAAAAGATACAAGCAGACATCTCCATCTGGGGACTGCTTATGGCTTCTTGAGTGCATAGGGAGGCTGTTTTATCAGCCATGGAGAAGGCAAAGCTTTCAATAGAAACAACACCAGAACAGCTAGTGGGGTTAGTCTTTCCGGGAGGAGCTGCCCGATGTTGACGTTTGCTGATAAGGAATTACCGCCTGAGGGCACAAATCACAACAAGCCACTCTACATCTCCGTGGAGTGCAGGGATAAATGGATACCAGTAGTACTTGTCGACACCGGGTCTGCCATCAACGTCTGCCCGGCAAGGACAACATATGCCATTGGTTTGAAAACTGCCAATTTCGTACCGACGGCCCAGGTGATCCGGGCGTATGATAATACAAGTAGAGAGGTGATGGGAACGGTAAAAGTACAAACTAAAGTTGGGCCTGGGCAGCACGAAATAGATTTCCATGTCCTAGAAGTTCCCGCAACTTTTAATTTGCTTTTGGGGCGGCCGTGGCTGCATCAGGTAAAGGCAGTGTCATCCACTTTGCATCAAATGGTGAAATACCCCTACGGAAAGGGAGTAGCCATCGTCTTCGGGAATTCGTCGATCCACCCACCACCCGAGGTATCCACGCCTGTTCTGGAGATCGAGCATGGCATAGAGGACGTATTCATATCAGGGTTTACCTTGGCTGAGGCTCAGGTCGTACAAAATGTCATGGCCGCTAATGAAGGGATATATGTTAGTGCCCAAGCTGTGTACCTCATGAACAAACTCCAATACATCCCCGGGATGGGATTGGGAAAGAGTGGTCGGAAAGGCGTCACAACCCTGGCCGAAGTGCCACACAACCCTCACACCTTTGGGTTGGGTTATCTGCCCACCAAGGAAGATTGGATAAGGAAAGGGAAGGAAATGGCTGGAAGAGCCAGAGCAAAGCTGTAGACACCCCATTTTTGACCGCCCTCAAGACTTGGGCATTACTGATGGTTTGCTCGGTGTTGAGAGATGTGCAGGGCACAGATTCAATTCCTTCGGCAAGGGGAGAGGCGAACCCTTCAAAACACTTTGTTTAGGGGTTTGGAGTTGAAGAAAAGAGGAGAGGAGGGGAGAAAATAGGTTAAAGAAGAAGTTCGCCATGAATCCGGGTAGGAGAGAATCGAGCAGCCCTCGCTGAATCGGGCTTATTCAATTGCATACTTGGAGTTAAGCTATGAGGCCACCATCGTTGGAAAGAAGACTTCCGGGGCTTCACTTTGTACTTAAGAATCTCCCAAAGCCAAGTCCGGGTGGAGGAGATATGTTGGGTTGAAGCAGGGGATCATCCCGGTTGGATCGAGTCTGCGCGACTTTACAGAAAAGGACATAACTTTTTGCATAGGAGGAATTTTGATGCAAGGTTCGCGCCATTGGAAAGATAACTTCCGGGGCTTCGATTTTCATACCCACCGGCCATGTTTTGACCAAGGAATCATCCATCGGCACTCTATTTAGCCGACCGGCAGAAAAGAGTGCCGACCGGCACTTTATTTTGGGCAATGATCGAATCTTCTGGCCGACCTGAACCCTTTGCACCCCCCAAGCTTGGTGCATGCCAGCTGTGCCAGCTGGGATGCCCAGAACTCGACCCACGAGCATACATGTGCCTATTTTGCAACCTTTTGAGCCTTTTGACCCCATAAACCTTCTAGAAGCTTGAACCTTTGGCCAAGCTTCTTGGAGAAGCTTGGCCAGCTGTATTAGCTTCTCTTAGAAGCCAAGAACCTCTTGCACCTCTTGAACCTCCCTCTCTTTGCTTAGCCATTAAGTTAAGAGCCTTACATTGCCTATATAAAGGAGGCTTCCTCTCCTTTGTCTAGGGTTGGGAGTTTGGAACAAAAACCAGAGATATATAGATATATATCTGATATAGATAGATACAACCTTCTATCTCTCTCTATATCTCACTCCTTTGCCTTCAAAAGTCCATTATTCTTGGCCATTCCTTCACCAACCCATAGCACAACACCTCCAACATCCATTCCAGCGACTTGGGGCTGTTCTTCAGAGCTTAGGAGCACCTAAACTTGGTCCAAGAGGTGCTGGTTTGCTGGTCTTCAAGGGTGAGTCATCATTTTCCCTTTTCTTGCATTTTCTTGCTTCATTTCTTAGCCCTAGTTGCAAGCACTTTTGGGCTCCGACCCAAACTTCAAATAGTCTTATTTTGGGATCCTCTTCATGTTTGATTAAGGACCCCTTGCCGTTTGGTGGCTGCATCTAGCACCTATCTCAATATCCTCTTGTATGCCATGTTTCTTGCATAGAATATTTGGCTTGTGTACAATCTGTTTCAGAGCATGATGTAAGCTAAGAGTAGGCTTATTTTGAGCCCTTCTTCAACATTGTTGAAGGGCTCAACATTGTTTGCATACTCCATGTGCTACTTGCTTTGAAATCCATGTGATTTACCGTAATCTTTCATGCTTTGTTAGCCTATCTTGCTTTTGTTTTTGTGGCTTGACATAAACCAGAAAAGTGCTTGTTTTGTCATGTATAAGATCTGTTTTTAGTTGTTTAGGCCATCCATGACATGCCTTATATAGCCACTTTGCATTTTGGCTTGCTAGCCTTAAGTGCATGAGTATATAGCATGTGTTGCTTGCATCATTTTAGTGGTTTGGAACCATCTAGCATGCTATTTCAGTCCCTTTGGTGTGCTTGTATGCTCACCTTAGTTGTCTCTTTAGTGCTTTAAAAGCATGTGTTGTATGCTCCATGTTTTGGCCTTAATGCATACCTTTGAATTTGAACCATCTAGATGCCATCTAGGGGGTCCTTTGGGCTTAGTTTTATGTGTTAAAACTCTGATTTTGATTGCTTAAGTATTGCCATGTGTGGTTGTACTAAGTGTGGTTCAAAGCCTCATTGGCTTGCCTTAATGCTTGGACCATTTGTATGCATGCTTAGCCTACTTTGTTGCTTGGTTTGGCACCATGTTTAGCATGATTTTCAGAGCTTTACAATGCATGCTCATAATCTATATTTGGTCTCTTTAAGTATGCTTGAGAGTTGCCATGTTTGTGCCTAAGTGTTGGACCATAATTGTATGCATGTGTGTGTGCATTCTAGCCTTCATTTTTTAGCATGATGGCCGCTGATTTTGGCATGCTTGTGAGCTATCCATGTTAGTTTAAGTCCATTGTTGCATGTTTGTTGCATGCCATGCTTGTTGGTTTAGGTTGTGTGCCTAATACATGTTGCATGTTTGCATACTTGCCTTTATGCTCATATTGCATACTTAGCTCACATGTTTAGGTTGCATTTGGCATGCATACCTTGCCTCTTGAATCACCATGATAGAGGTTGGGCCTCTTGTTTGTTTGTGCTTGCATTCCATTCCATTAAAAGTTGCTAACTTGGCTTCTTGGGCCATCATGCATTGAAATGCGTGATTGGTGGCCCGGGGGTCGAGGGCCATGCTCCCTTGAGTCTATTGCATGATAGGGAGTGTGTCCGTGCATACATTTGTCCCAAAATTCCAATGCCATGCTCTGCTGCTGTCTGTTGCTGTCAAAACTGTCTCCTGCAGGAATTTAGTGCCGACCGGCACTCTTTAGTGCCGACCGGCAATCTTTTTGTGCCGATAACTATCAATTGCAGCCGGTGGTCACCACAAGCAGCTGGTGGGAATGTCTTCCAGCCGGTGGCACTCAGCAGCACACAAGGAAGGTTTCCTGAGACTTTGGCAATTTTCCAGGGAGGCAGGACAGTGAAACAGAGGCAGCAATGGCATAGTGCAGACTTTCCGGGCGAGTCGGATCCGAGCATGCGTGCATCCCTCTTCCCGAGGCCTTTTACTGCTTTCAGTAGTTTAATTAATTTGTTAATTAATTAAGGGTCTGTAATAATTAATTAGCTAGGATAGTTGATTTATTATTTCGGACTGTATTATTATTTTGGTCCCTCCGAGTGAGGGCGCAATTGTAATAAGTGTGCGTGAGTGGGTGTATGTCTTCCAACCCCCATTTCTTTCTTCCCTTTTATTTACCTGCTTATGGTAGATTAGGGCATACTTATTTTAGCATACCTTATGCAATGCATGTGTGCATTCATGCATTTGTTTACATGCATCGGGCTCGGCACATCATGCAAACTGCATTGTATTTTCAATTCCAAAATTGAATACGTGCTATTCGCGCATTTCACATGCCATGTTTAGGGTTAGCCGAGCCTGTTCAGATTGCACCCCTGTATGTGATGCATTAGCCATTTAACATGAACTAGGTCATGCATGTTTTGCTAACTAGTTTATTATTTTGGCACGGAGTACAATGTAAGTTTTATGCTTTAGCATGTCGCATGCGAGTGAATGTTTACCATGATAGTAGGCTTACCATGCGGCTAGTTGCTTACATGATAAACTGTTTGAATGCCTGTGGGTGGAGGTTGGATTGCCTGAGTTGGAACGACTCATTGAAATCCGTATTTTAGCCTACTTGCGAGTAGCAAAATCCAACACGTTTTTCGAGACAAAACGGATATGCAATGTTTACTTCCAAGTTAGGCGATCTAGTCTATACTTTTGTGTTGTGCGCATCACATAGTAATTCTAGGTTAATAACCGGAATAAGAACGCATAAAGTTTTCAAAAACGGATATCACGGTTAGTAGAGGCCGGTCTTCGGACCGGGCGAAAGGGGGTGCTCATAGCTGACCTTCCCCGATCGTACCCAAGCTCCCGAGCCAAGACCACTTTGGTGATGACGGACATGTGGCCTTCGGCACCGAGTCAGGGTTTCCTAAATTTCCCAAAAATAAAATATTTAGGTGGCGACTCTGTAATCTGGCAAAGCAATCCATGTTTGGCACTACTTTTCAAAAAAATCTGTTTTCTCAAACGATTTGCCAGATTTGGACTCTTTGGTTCAGATTTAGAACCGACACAAAAATGGAGTCCGAACTGTCAGCGCGAGGTCTCCCCCGCGGACGTGCTACAGTTTCTGGCGACTCTGCTGGGGATTTTTGAGAGCTTGACTCGAACTCGTGATATCCTATTTTGACTACACTTATGTGTTTCTTTGCATTGCATGTGCATTGGTGCGCCTAGGACACCGTGTTGGCCATCTGCTATTCCTGAACGGTTTGCCGGAGGCTTGTCTTGTCAAGGCATGTCCATAAGGCTGACCGGTTGCGGGCTCTGCCAGTATGGGAACACAAACCCCGGTTTTACCGAGGCACCCTTTTTGACCATTCGACCTAGTGCATATCGAAATCCGTAGCGACCATTCCAAACTAGGACAGGTTGCTTACCCGATATAGGTTGTTTGAAACCGCTGCGTGCGTAGTGAAACCCTAGCTCCTGACAAAATAGGACAGGGAAACCCTACCCCAACGTAGGGGTGTATTGGTTCTCATTTACTTGCTATGTGCTTTTAGAGTATATCCCTACAGGGAATGCATATACCAGTTTGCAAGTCTGGGTATCCGGCCTGCAGGCACCAGTATCAGTATTTTGAGAATCAGTTATATCTGCGGGTATCAGATTCAGATTTGGGGCAATGATTTCAGGGGAACAGTGATCAGTAATAGAACACAGTCGTTCAGCTCTGCTCGTATCTGTTTTGGTGAAGTTGAGCTGAGATGCTGTCTGTTTTCCCTTTTGCTAGGTAGTCTTGGAACCATAGCTTCAGAAGGCTCCACTATCCTTTGGGTACATTGGATTTGCGTTGGTAGACTTTGTCAGGTCAGAGATTCAGCTCAAGGGCAATCAGTTTTCCTTTGCTAGAGGCGGAGTAAATAGGGCACGGATCACCGGTTCAGCAGTTACCAGATCAGTGACCCTTATCTACCCTATCAGTGGACAATCGGGCCGAGGTCTCAATTTTTATCACAAGGATAGATATACCAGTCATTCAGCCGGGTCAGCAGAATATGGCAGGGATGGAAGAGATGATGCGTCAACTCCAAGAAAGTATGAAACTCATGCAGCAAGACGCTGTCCGTCAAGCGGAATTTTCCAAGCAACAGGCCGCAATCATGGCTCAGCAGGCTGAGCTCATCACCAAGTTGCAACAGCAAAGCGGCGCGTCTGCTTCACAACAAGTTCCTCCCCCACCAGGAGCTCTAGCACCTGGGGAGACGCCAAATGTCCAAAATGTCCAAGAGGATACAGGCCTTCCAACGGGGCCAGCTCCGCCCCCGATTCTACCGCAACTATCCAAGGCGCCCACGCCTATCAATGTACCGGACTCTCCCTTTGAGTTCGAAGCGGACCCCACAGCGCTGAAGCTGAGTAAGTTAGAAAAGATGTTTAAGAAATCTCAAGGAGTCAAGTCCATTCCCGACATTGAGGATGGATACACGGACGCAGCTGTGACGTTGCCAGATCGGTTCAAGATGCCTCAAATTGACCGATTTGATGGGTCCGGGGACCCCATGGTCCACCTGAGTTTGTTTTCAGATGTTCTGCGCCCGATGGGCTTGACAAGATTACAGAAGCTCTCCCTCTTTAGCAGGACCCTGTCGGGTATCGCGGCCATCTGGTACGCCAAATTAGAGGACTCAGTGAAACGAAGCTGGGAGGAGATGTCCGAGGCCTTCGTCGCACAATATTCATACAATACCCAGATCGAGATCACAACCCGTGATCTTGAGACAACCAGGCAAGAGCCGAAAGAGGGCTTCTCTGACTTTGTAACCCGTTGGAGGGCCAAAGCTTCTTCAATGACCACCAGGCCGGTCGACAAGGATCAGATACGGATGATTGTGCGCAATCTCCAACCCAGGCTGATGCAGAAGATGATTGTCCTCCCCCTACCCACCTTTGCAGACCTCCATGAGATTGGGGTACAAATCGAGGACGCTATAAAGCAGGGCCTCATTGACCAGGAAAAGGAGCAGCCCAGGAGGGTGTTTACCCGCAGTTCGAATGCGGCCACCAGTGGTGATGCAGCTGCAAGATCTTCTGAAGTGGGCATGGTCACCAACACCACATCACAAAAAGCTACCCCATTCACCGGTGCGTCCGGAAGTAGCTCACAGAAAACCAAATATCCACCTCGAGTCAAGAGGGTTTTCACCCCACTTCATATGCCTTTGTCAAAAGCTCTAGAGGTCTTAATCCGGAAAGGACATCTGAAACCATTGGAACAACGGCCTTTACCTGATCCTCTCCCTCCAAAACATGACCGAACTAAGTACTGTGCGTACCATCAACAAACCGGTCATGAGACCGATAGCTGCTTTCGTCTGCGCCATGATGTACAAGATTTGTTTGACAACAACATCATCACCGCACCAGCTCAGTAAGGTCTATCGTCACTGGGTCAGTGAACTTGGGGGATAATACGATATAATCAGGGGATGAACCACCTGCGGGCAACACTCAGTTTACTCCAGATATGGCGTTTGGCATGCACTGCTTTGAGCATTTGTGAATGCTAGTTTTGTACTTTCTGACTTGGGTATTGAGCCAGTTCTATTGTTTTGTTTTGAGTCTGTCTCTTTGTCTTGAGTCAGTCCTTTTGATTAAGGGCCTGTCTTGTTGTATCGAGTCAGTCTTGTTTTGTCAGAGTCGGGTGATTTCGGGGAAGTTACCTCAGACGTCACTTGCTTGTTTTGCGTCTGTCTCTTCATTTTGTTTTGAGTCTGTTTCTGCCAGGGAGTCAGTTATGCCAACAGATTTTGAATGGAACAGCAGTGATTTTCATACTCTCGTGTTTGCTTCTGCCATGTACCAGTTGTGCCAGAAATTCTGAATGAGATAGCAGTATTTGACTGGGAACTCTGTCTTTTCTGTGCCTTGAAGTCATTGTAATGACCTAAGTTTTTCAAAACTTTTTGAACACTGTGATGAAAACGAAGAGGAAGGAATTCCTCGGGATTTGCAAAACTTTGATCAAATTGAGAGAAAGAGAGGCGTGCTAAGCCCTTAATGAATGAAATCATGCTTGCTAGTGTGAGTACTGAGAAGGACCCTAGCTTTGATCCAGATTGGTCCTACACTGTCTTCAGCGCGAGCGATTTGTCGCTTTCTTAAAAACTTTCAAAAAATGTTTTGCGCGGTCCTGCGAAGACATGTGTGGAATCGCTCTTGAGATTGTGCAGCCTAGGATCGCTCTCAGCCTCGAGACTCGACCCCTCATTTTCGAACCTTGGACTCAAACTCAGAATGTTCAACGGTTAACTACAACGTGAGGCCTGTGTGGCCAGATTTGAAGCAGCCCTCAGACAAGAGGCACCAAAGTTAGATCAAGAGGATCAGATGTCGTCAGAAGAAGTTTGCAAAGCTAGATCAGAAGCACCCCTCGAACTAGGGGCAAAAAAATGTCCGATGTGCTCGAAGAGCCGAAGATGGATCCTTCTGTAAATCGATGCAACAGCCACTCTCTTGGATACGGATGGCTTCAATCTCAAAAACCATTTGGCATGGACTTGTTACACTTTTTACCCTTTGAGAGGCTCGCTGGGCCGAAAACCCAAAAGGGCGACCCAGGCAAAAGTTAGAGCAAACAAAAAATGCAAAAAGAAAAGAAAAAATATACAGAAAAAAGAAGAAGAAAAAGAAGCTCGCAAGGTCGAAAACCTGCATCGGGCGCCTTGGCAAAAGTTAGAGCATAAAAAGGAGAGGTTAAATACCCGAGTGTACCTTAACCCCGAACTACGTAAGGCTTGATTCCCATGTTTGGGATACGTAGGCAACTTCATCCTGAAGTCCAGCCATAAACACTTCCAAATTGATTGTGTCTATGTAATGGTTTTGATCATCTTTGCCTTCTCTGTATCTGAGAGTTTGGTTGTCATCGTCACTCTGAAGATTGATTGCAGTATGCCACGGCGCTATCCAAACAAGGGGCAACTTTCCGTTGCCATTCAATGCGCTGCGGTACCGTTCAAACAAGGGGCAACTTTCCGTTGCCATTCAAAACGCCGCGGTGTCACTCCAAACAAGGGGCAACTTTCCGTTGCTTCAGACAATGGGCAATTTTCCATTGCTTATGGATTCGAGGTTGCGCATCTCAAGAGTAGGTTCCGTGCTTGTTGAGCATTGGCCGTTTGCAAAAATAATTTTTGAGAATTTTTACTGAGGTTGACTAATTCTCTCGAAAATTATTCCATCTTTTCCAAAACTGGACCATTTTCTTGGACCCGAAAAAGGAAAATTTTCAGTGCTCATAGCCTGACTTGCATGATTTCAAATCAAAAATCGAATAAGCATGTTAATCTAACTTTCATGTTGGTCAAAACTGTTTTAAAACCAAAAAAATGGTCAAAATGATGAACTAGGGGCACAGTTGAGTCGGGCTTCCTGTCTTTTCCCCATTTTCAACATACTTGCCAAGAAGGGCATCGTACTTGCCGGAAAAGGGCACAACAAAGAGCAGAAAGCTCTCTCATCCTCCAAGCAACGAGGTATTAAGTCAAGTGCGAAGCACGAATTGGAATGGATCAAGATGTTCCACTTCCTCATCTGGACAGATCTAACCACGTCCAAATTCCCCAGCGGGGCATCATCAACCGATGTTAGCTGCTGATTTGCTACACACCCAGTTGTAACACAACCCCTCTGTGGGAGAAATTCACTGTTGTGAACAAAATCTAGCGGAATGCTAGGGGCAAGAACCCACAACTTCTTGTCTATCTACCAACCACTCTGGGAAGGGATAAAAAATTGAGAGATTGAAGAATAGAGAGATGTGCGTTGAGAGAAAAAGTGAGAAAAGGGCTTTTTCAGAAAAACAGAGCTTGAGGGCCAAGTGATGTGAGATTCACAAGTGAGAGAGGGTGGGAAATAATACCCGGTGAAACAGGCTCCCTGTGCACATTTGAGTCTTGTGTTTTGTTTTGTCTGTTCCGATTCTTGTTTTGAGTCGTTTCGAGGGTCAATAGATGTGTTTAGATTGTTTACCTTTGTTTTTGTTTGTTGAGTCTTTTTCGCTGTGTTCAGTCATAAGCTCAATACCCGGTTAAGAACTCATTTCTTACTTTCAAAAAAGGAAATCAAATCATCTTGTGCTCAGAGTGCTGTGCCATTCTCCACATTTGTGCAAAAAAAGGAATTTGCAGGGTTCAACCCCCGATAAGTGTGAACAGTAAAACCAGGACCTATCTGAAGCTATATGGTTCCGGGCTGCAAATCAAAAGCAAAAGAGGAAAACGTCGGGTATCTGAGTTTGTTTCAACTTCAGTAAGTTCCGAGACTACATCCCGTGTATACCTCTTCAGGCCTTGCCAATGCTCCGAAGTATGAGTGTACCTCTACCTCAAGCTCAAGATCAAGTCTGCACCAAGCTAGAATTGTGTGTCTAACACACACATTCTCATTTTGTGTATCTAACACACACATTCCTATTTTGTGTATCTAACACACATTCTCATTTTGTGTATCTATCGCATACATTCCCAATTTGTGTATCTAACACACACATTCTCATTTTGTGTATCAATCGCACCTCATTCCCTTAGTGTATCAATCACACTTCATTCACTCAATGTATCTGACACACTTTATTTGCTTTAGTGTATCCATCACACCTCATTCACTCTATTTGCTTCATGAATCTATCACATGTTTACTTAGTGTATCAATCACACTTCTCCCAATTTGTGTATCAATCACACACATTCTCATTTTATGTATCTATCACACCCATTCTCACTTTAGTGTATCAATCACACACTTTATTGCAAACGTCTCAATCACACACTTTATTGCATTCAGTGTATCAATCACACACTTCATTTCATTTAGTGTATCAACCACACACCTCATTACATTCCGTGTATCAATCACACTTCTTTCATTTTATGTATCTATCACACACATGTTCACTTCAATTACTTTAGTGTATCCATCACACTTCATTACCTTTTGTGTATCTATCACGCACATACCCACTTTTTTTTAGTATATCAATCATACTCCTTGTTCACTAAGTGCATCTATCACACTTTGTGTTCATTTTTAGTATATCAATCATACTCCTGTTCACTAAGTGCATCTATCACACTTTGTGTTCATTTTTAGTATATCAATCATACTCCTTGTTCACTAAGTGCATCTATCACACTTCGTGTTCACTTTTAGTATATCAATCATACTCCTGTTCACTAAGTGCATCTATCACACTTCGTGTTCACTTTTAGTATATCAATCATACTTGTTCACTAAGTGCATCTATCACACTTTGTGTTCACCTTTAGTATATCAATCATACTTGTTCACTAAGTGCATCTATCACACTTTGTGTTCACCTTTAGTATATCAATCATACTCCTATTCACTAAGTGCATCTATCACACTTCGTGTTCACCTTCAGTATATCAATCATACTTTGTTCACTAAGTGCATCTATCACACTTCGTGTTCACCTTCAGTATATCAATCATACTTTGTTCACTAAGTGCATCGATCACACTTCGTGTTCACCTTTAGTATATCTATCATACTTGTTCACTAAGTGCATCTATCACACTTCGTGTTCACCTTCAGTATATCAATCATACTTTGTTCACTAAGTGCATCGATCACACTTTGTGTTCACCTTTAGTATATCCATCATACTTGTTCACTAAGTGCATCTATCACACTTCGTGTTCACATTTAGTATATCAATCATACTTTGTTCACTAAGTGCATCGATCACACTCCGTGTTCACCTATTGTATATCCATCACGCTTTGCTCACTTCATTCATTTAGTGTATCAATCACACTTCGTTCATATAGTGTATCTATCACACACTCGCTTTGTATCTATCACGCACGCTTGCTTTGTGTATCAATCACACACTTTCGCTTTGTGTATCAATCACACGCTCACTTTGTGTATCAATCACACACTTTCTCTTCATGCATCTATCACACTATGCTCATCTTGTGTATCCATCACACTTTGCTTCATACAGTGTATCCATCACACTGCACTCACCTTGTGTATCAATCACACTTTATTCATATAGTGTATCCATCACACTCTCTTCACTTTGGTGTATCCATCACACATCTTTGTCCACTTAGTGTATCCATCACGCTTTGTTCGCTTTTGTGTATCTAACGCACATGTTCGTGAGAATTGCATAATTCTCTTACATCCTTCCTGCATGAGATGTAGTTTGGTTCATGCTTACTTGCTTGCATAGCATTCGCTTAAAATGTTGCATTTATTTTGCATAATTGCTTCATTACAGCTCTCTTTGCATAATCATAAGTTATGCACTTGCATTGTGCATCACTTTGCATTCTGCCCCTGAACTACGCTGGTTTGATTCCTTGCAAAGGGATACGTAGGCAGCCTCCGGGCACAACCATTTATCTATCTATGTTTTGTTTGTTTGTCCAAGTCTTCGGCCTTATCAAAAATGGGTCGTCACGGGGCTTTGACATTCACTCCCGTCATTGTTATGACTTTCGAGTTCTGTCAAAGAGGGGCAACTGTAGACACCCCATTTTTGACCGCCCTCAAGACTTGGGCATTACTGATGGTTTGCTCGGTGTTGAGAGATGTACAGGGCACAGATTCAATTCCTTCGGCAAGGGGAGAGGCGAACCCTTCAAAACACTTTGTTTAGGGGTTTGGAGTTGAAGAAAAGAGGAGAGGAGGGGAGAAAATAGGTTAAAGAAGAAGTTCGACATGAATCCGGGTAGGAGAGAATCGAGCAGCCCTCGCTGAATCGGGCTTATTCAATTGCATACTTGGAGTTAAGCTATGAGGCCACCATCGTTGGAAAGAAGACTTCCGGGGCTTCACTTTGTACTTAAGAATCTCCCAAAGCCAAGTCCGGGTGGAGGAGATATGTTGGGTTGAAGTAGGGGATCATCCCGGTTGGATCGAGTCTGCGCGACTTTACAGAAAAGGGCATAACTTTTTGCATAGGAGGAATTTTGATGCAAGGTTTGGGCCATTGGAAAGCTAACTTCCGGGGCTTCGATTTTCATACCCACCGGCCATGTTTTGACCAAGGAATCATCCATCGGCACTCTATTTAGCCGACCGGTAGAAAAGAGTGCCGACCGGCACTTTATTTTGGGCAATGATCGAATCTTCTGGCCGACCTGAACCCTTTGCACCCCCCAAGCTTGGTGCATGCCAGCTGTGCCAGCTGGGATGCCCAGAACTCGACCCACGTGCATACATGTGCCTATTTTGCAACCTTTTGAGCCTTTTGACCCCATAAACCTTCTAGAAGCTTGAACCTTTGGCCAAGCTTCTTGGAGAAGCTTGGCCAGCTGTATTAGCTTCTCTTAGAAGCCAAGAACCTCTTGCACCTCTTGAACCTCCCTCTCTTTGCTTAGCCATTAAGTTAAGAGCCTTACATTGCCTATATAAGGGAGGCTTCCTCTCCTTTGTCTAGGGTTGGGAGTTTGGAACAAAAACCAGAGATATATAGATATATATCTGATATAGATAGATACAACCTTCTATCTCTCTCTATATCTCACTCCTTTGCCTCCAAAAGTCCATTATTCTTGGCCATTCCTTCACCAACCCATAGCACAACACCTCCAACATCCATTCCAGCGACTTGGGGCTGTTCTTCAGAGCTTAGGAGCACCTAAACTTGGTCCAAGAGGTGCTGGTTTGCTGGTCTTCAAGGGTGAGTCATCCTTTTCCCTTTTCTTGCATTTTCTTGCTTCATTTCTTAGCCCTAGTTGCAAGCACTTTTGGGCTCCGACCCAAACTTCAAATAGTCTTATTTTGGGGTCCTCTTCATGTTTGATTAAGGACCCCTTGCTGTTTGGTGGCTGCATCTAGCACCTATCTCAATATCCTCTTGTATGCCATGTTTCTTGCATAGAATATTTGGCTTGTGTACAATCTGTTTCAGAGCATGATGTAAGCTAAGAGTAGGCTTATTTTGAGCCCTTCTTCAACATTGTTGAAGGGCTCAACATTGTTTTCATACTCCATGTGCTACTTGCTTTGAAATCCATGTGATTTACCGTAATCTTGCATGCTTTGTTAGCCTATCTTGCTTTTGTTTTTGTGGCTTGACATAAACCAGAAAAGTGCTTGTTTTGTCATGTATAAGATCTGTTTTTAGTTGTTTAGGCCATCCATGACATGCCTTATATAGCCACTTTGCATTTTGGCTTGCTAGCCTTAAGTGCATGAGTATATAGCATGTGTTGCTTGCATCATTTTAGTGGTTTGGAACCATCTAGCATGCTATTTCAGTCCCTTTGGTGTGCTTGTATGCTCACCTTAGTTGTCTCTTTAGTGCTTTAAAAGCATGTGTTGTATGCTCCATGTTTTGGCCTTAATGCATACCTTTGAATTTGAACCA
The DNA here is from genome assembly GCA_022316695.1 of Camellia oleifera. Lineage (NCBI taxonomy): Eukaryota > Viridiplantae > Streptophyta > Magnoliopsida > Ericales > Theaceae > Camellia > Camellia oleifera. Next base: position 23,483,130 of record CM039313.1, on the reverse strand, counting down.
TCTAGATGCCATCTAGGGGGTCCTTTGGGCTTAGTTTTATGTGTTAAAACTCTGATTTTGATTGCTTAAGTATTGCCATGTGTGGTTGTACTAAGTGTGGTTCAAAGCCTCATTGGCTTGCCTTAATGCTTGGACCATTTGTATGCATGCTTAGCCTACTTTGTTGCTTGGTTTGGCACCATGTTTAGCATGATTTTCAGAGCTTTACAATGCATGCTCATAGTCTATATTTGGTCTCTTTAAGTATGCTTGAGAGTTGCCATGTTTGTGCCTAAGTGTTGGACCATAATTGTATGCATGTGTGTGTGCATTCTAGCCTTCATTTTTGAGCATGATGGCCGCTGATTTTGGCATGCTTGTGAGCTATCCATGTTAGTTTAAGTCCATTGTTGCATGTTTGTTGCATGCCATGCTTGTTGGTTTAGGTTGTGTGCCTAATACATGTTGCATGTTTGCATACTTGCCTTTATGCTCATATTGCATACTTAGCTCACATGTTTAGGTTGCATTTGGCATGCATACCTTGCCTCTTGAATCACCATGATAGAGGTTGGGCCTCTTGTTTGTTTGTGCTTGCATTCCATTCCATTAAAAGTTGCTAACTTGGCTTCTTGGGCCATCATGCATTGAAATGCGTGATTGGTGGCCCGGGGGTCGAGGGCCATGCTCCCTTGAGTCTATTGCATGATAGGGAGTGTGTCCGTGCATACATTTGTCCCAAAATTCCAATGCCATGCTCTGCTGCTGTCTGTTGCTGTCAAAACTGTCTCCTGCAGGAATTTAGTGCCGACCGGCACTCTTTAGTGCCGACCGGCAATCTTTTTGTGCCGATAACTATCAATTGCAGCCGGTGGTCACCACAAGCAGCCGGTGGCAATGTCTTCCAGCCGGTGGCACTCAGCAGCACACAAGGAAGGTTTCCTGAGACTTTGGCAATTTTCCAGGGAGGCAGGACAGTGAAACAGAGGCAGCAATGGCATGGTGCGGACTTTCCGGGCGAGTCGGATCCGAGCATGCGTGCATCCCTCTTCCCGAGGCCTTTTACTGCTTTCAGTAGTTTAATTAATTTGTTAATTAATTAAGGGTCTGTAATAATTAATTAGCTAGGATAGTTGATTTATTATTTCGGACTGTATTATTATTTTGGTCCCTCCGAGTGAGGGCGCAATTGTAATAAGTGTGCGTGAGTGGGTGTATGTCTTCCAACCCCCATTTCTTTCTTCCCTTTTATTTACCTGCTTATGGTAGATTAGGGCATACTTATTTTAGCATACCTTATGCAATGCATGTGTGCATTCATGCATTTGTTTACATGCATCGGGCTCGGCACATCATGCAAACTGCATTGTATTTTCAATTCCAAAATTGAATACGTGCTATTCGCGCATTTCACATGCCATGTTTAGGGTTAGCCGAGCCTGTTCAGATTGCACCCCTGTATGTGATGCATTAGCCATTTAACATGAACTAGGTCATGCATGTTTTGCTAACTAGTTTATTATTTTGGCACGGAGTACAATGTAAGTTTTATGCTTTAGCATGTCGCATGCGAGTGAATGTTTACCATGATAGTAGGCTTACCATGCGGCTAGTTGCTTACATGATAAACTGTTTGAATGCCTGTGGGTGGAGGTTGGATTGCCTGAGTTGGAACGACTCATTGAAATCCGTATTTTAGCCTACTTGCGAGTAGCAAAATCCAACACGTTTTTCGAGACAAAACGGATATGCAATGTTTACTTCCAAGTTAGGCGATCTAGTCTATACTTTTGTGTTGTGCGCATCACATAGTAATTCTAGGTTAATAACCGGAATAAGAACGCATAAAGTTTTCAAAAACGGATATCACGGTTAGTAGAGGCCGGTCTTCGGACCGGGCGAAAGGGGGTGCTCATAGCTGACCTTCCCCGATCGTACCCAAGCTCCCGAGCCAAGACCACTTTGGTGATGACGAACATGTGGCCTTCGGCACCGAGTCAGGGTTTCCTAAATTTCCCAAAAATAAAATATTTAGGTGGCGACTCTGTAATCTGGCAAAGCAGTCCATGTTTGGCACTACTTTTCAAAAAAATCTATTTTCTCAAACGATTTGCCGGATTTGGACTCTTTGGTTCAGATTTAGAACCGACACAAAAATGGAGTCCGAACTGTCAGCGCGAGGTCTCCCCCGCGGACGTGCTACAAAAGCAGGCCGGCAAGCCTTTTGAGTTGATACATCGGCCCATCCAGGGTACCCTGAACGGACGCTTCGTCCGGGAGGGGGAAGATTTTCCATTCTGTGGTTATCCGGAGCCATGGTTGAATAAAGAGAAGAAGCGCATGCCGGGGTTCGAATTTTTCTTCGACCTACAGATATCTGGGGATGATATTGCTAAAGAGCAGACAGACCCGACAGTTGAGGCAGAACATAGCAAAGAATCAGAGTCTGTGGACACAGAGTTCGAAATGGGGGTAGCACTGGCATGTCTACTTTCAGATCCTTTGATCGACCAGTTGTGCTTGGGGGATGACTCTTCGGTGTCCATGATCGGAGATGAAACGGCTGTGGGCCAACCAGCGGCTATTTTGGATGCATCCATCGCACCCTCCCTCATCTGGCAGTACGAGGAGGGATTTTTATCAAGCAGCACCGGGTCAGGTAGTGAGCCGGAATCTGATTCCGCTGAGTCTTGTGAGTCGGAATCAGGTTCCAGCTCGTCTGAGTCTAAGTCCGGTATTCCTGGGAGTGATAACCCGGATGCCACAGTCCTGTCCAGGTCGTCTTTTTCTTTCTCCTTTGAGTCTGTTGTAACAGAAGAATCGGACGGTTTGGAAGTATCTAATGAGAATGAGGTAACTGTGGTTTCCGAGTACTTTTCTGTGCCTTTGGTTTATTGTTTAAATCAGGACTTTCAAAATTTTGATGAAAACGACGAGGACGAAATTCCTCCGGTTTTGCAACGACTAATTGAACAAGAGCAAGAGAGGTTTGTTAAACCCTTAATTGATGAAATCACTACCGTGAATATTGGTACTAAGAAAGACCCGCGGCTGGTCCAGATCGGGTCCACGTTGTCTTCGGAGGAAGGCGAGCGCTTAGTCGCTTTATTAAAAGATTTCAAAGATGTTTTCGCGTGGTCCTACGAAGACATGCCTGGAATCGATCCTGAGATCGTACAGCACCGGATCCCTCTTGACCCCGAGGCTCGACCTGTCAAACAGAAGCTCAGAAGGATCCGCCCTGATTGGGACATTAAGATCAAGGAAGAGGTCACCAAGCAGATTGACGCAGGCTTCCTGTTGGTATCTGAATACCCGACTTGGTTGGCCAACATCGTTCCAGTGCCAAAGAAGGATGGCAGAATCCGGGTATGTGTGGACTTCAGGGATTTGAACAGAGCCAGTCCGAAGGATGACTTTCCCTTGCCGCACATCGACGAGTTGGTGGATTTCACAGCAGGGCATGCTTTGCTCTCGTTCATGGATGGCTTCTCAGGCTATAATCAGATAGTAATGGCACCCGAATATCGGGAGAAGACGGCTTTTACCACCCCGTGGGGTACATATTGCTACATAGTGATGCCATTTGGGCTAAAGAACGCTGGGGCTACGTATCAACGGGCTGCAACCACAATATTACATGACATGATCCACAAAGAGGTTGAGGTGTATGTGGACGACATGATTGTCAAGTCCAAAGAAAGAGAGGGCCACTACACCGCCTTGCAAAAGTTTTTCCAAAGGATCAGGGAATTTAGGCTGCGGCTGAATCCTCAAAAATGTACATTTGGTGTTACAACGGGAAAAATGTTGGGATTTCTGATTACACAAAGGGGCATCGAAGTCGACCCTTCCAAAATCAAGGCCATCTTAGAAATGCCACCACCAATGACTGAAAAGGAGGTGCGAGGCTTTCTGGGTAAAGTGCAATTCGTAAGGCGGTTCATCTCAAAACTAACCTTGACTTGTGAACCACTTTTTGGTCTCTTGAAGAAAGGAACGAAGTTCCAATGGGACGGCCGATGCCAAGCCGCATTTGAACAGATTAAAGAGTATCTACAGAATCCACCCGTGTTGTCACCACCAAAGCCAGGAAAACCGTTGATACTGTACCTGTCAGTGATTGAAACCACAATGGGCTGCATGCTCGCGCAAGAGTCGGAAGATAAAGTGGAAAGGGCCATCTACTATCTGAGCAAGAAGATGCTGGATTACGAGACCCGCTATACTCCGCTAGAGAAAGCTTGTTTGGCCTTGGTATGGGCTACCAGGAAGCTGCGGCACTACCTGTTAGCCCACTCTGTAATGTTGGTTTCACGACTTGATCCCATCAAATATCTTTTCGAGAAACCAGTGCTTACGGGTAGGCTAGCTCGTTGGTTGCTGTTGCACTCAGAATTTGACCTCAAGTATGTGACACGCAAGTCCGTAAAAGGGAGAGCGGTGGCAGAGTTCCTTGCCGACCACCCGGTTGAAGGGGATGAAGCGATTGAGTACCTATTCCCAGATGAAGCTATTTTGCACGTCGAAAATGAGACTTGGACGATGTACTTTGACGGAGCGTCAAATCAGTACGGGTACGGAATAGGGGTATTGCTGATAGCACCTGACGAGTCCCGTATCCCTTTAGCATTCAAGCTTCAGTTCAAGGTCTCGAACAATGAGGCAGAGTACGAGGCATGTATTGCCGGTCTGGAAGCGGCCCTAGAACTAGGGGCAAGGCGATTGGACGTCATTGGAGATTCGAACCTAGTAGTCTCTCAAGCGAAAGGAGACTGGAAAGTAAAAGAGGAAAAGATGATAACTTACCACCAGACCTTGGATTTGTTAATTCCTCGGTTTGAAAAGCTAAATTTCACTCACCTAGTGAGAGAGAACAGCAGGTTTGCAGATTCGCTAGCGACTCTATCTTCTATGATAGACATCCCATCTGGAGTTCGGATGCGTCCAGTCATTATTGACCAGAAATTTGCACCCGCCTACGAGTCAATCTCTGCTATAGATGAAGTACAGGATAACAACCCTTGGTATTACGACATATGGAACCTCTTGGAGAAGGAGACATATCCACCAGGGGCAAATGCCAAAGACAAAAGGGCAATCAGAAGAATGGCTGTTCAGTTTATCATCTGCGGGGGTAAATTGTACAAGAGAGGTCATCTGGGAATGCACAAGCTGTGCGTGGAAGCCAAAGAGTCGAAGCGCCTAATGGAGGCTATCCATGGAGGAGAATGCGGGGCACACATGAACGGGGTAATGCTGGCACGTAAGATCCTCAGACAAGGCTACTACTGGTCTACCATGGAGGAAGATTGTATCGGCTTTGTTCGGCGATGCCACAAGTGCCAGATTCACGCGAACCGGATGAACATCCCGCCGTCAAAACTGTACAACATGACGTCGCCATGGCCATTTTCAGTTTGGGAAATTGACGTGATTGAAGCTGTTACTCCGAAGGGGTCGAATGGGCATGAGTTTATCTTGGTAGCAATAGATTACTTTACAAAATGGGTTGAGGCCCAATCATATGCCGTGTTGAAGGCTTCGCAGGTTGCAAAGTTTATCAGGAACAACATTATCTGCCGATATGGAGTCCCGAACGAGATCATTTCAGACAATGGTTCTCACTTCAAGAAAGAGGTGATTGATTTGCTGGAGAAGTATAATGTGGCTTTTCATAAGTCATCCACATATCGGCCGCAGACCAACGGAGCAGTTGAGGCCGCCAACAAGAACATCAAACACATACTGCAGAAAATGGTGGAGACCTATCGGGACTGGCCAGATAAGTTGCTGTTTGCTCTGTGGGGCTACCGAACGTCGATTAGAACTTCTACAGGGGCGACCCCGTATTCCTTGGTATATGGGATGGAGGCCGTCCTACCTATAGAGATTGAGGTCCCGTCATTACGAGTGTTGGCTGAGTGTCAGATAGCTGAAGCAGATTGGCAACAAAGCAGATTCGAGGAACTCATGCTCTTCAATGAGAGGAGATTAAAAGCACTGTACCATGTCCAAGGATATCAGCGCAGAATCACCCGGGCTTTCAACAAGAAAGTTAAGTCTAGGAATCTGAAGGAAGGAGATTTGGTGCTCAAAGACAACCGAGCTCCCATCCATGACCCAAGGGGCAAGTTCAGACCCAATTGGACTGGTCCCTATATCATCAAGTCTATATGGTCAGGTGGAGCTGTGAATCTGATGGATCTAGATGGCCTAGAGTTCTCCCAACCGATCAACATGGACAAGTTGAAGAAATATTATCCCTGAGAGGCTCGCTAGGCCGAAAACCCGAAAGGGCGACCTAGGCAAAATTCAAAGCACAGAAAATTAGAAAATATAAAAACTGAGCTCGCAAGGTTGAAAACCCGCAAAGGGCGGCCTTGGCAAAAGTTAGAGCGCAAAAGGAGAGTGAAAATACTCGAGTGAACCCAAGCCTGAACTACGTAAGGCTTGATTCCCATCTTTGGGATACGTAGGCAGCTTCGTCCTGAAGTTCAGCCATAAACTCTTCCCCGATCAACTTTGTCCATTTGATCATCTTGGTCATCTTTGCCCATCAGCATTTATCGCAATCTCCGGTACAGTGCTATTCAGACTAGGGGCAACTTTCCGTTGCCGTACAGTGCCGCGGTACCATTCAAACAAGGGGCAACTTTCCAGTTGCTAGGATCCGGGGTTGTGCATCTCAGTGACAAATTTCAGGCGTGTCCAGTTCTGATCCATATCGAAAATGGTTTTGAAAAGTTTTGATAAAAGATGACTTTGTTCAAATAAATTTTTTTACAACTAAGACCATTTCTGGACCAAAACGGAAACTTTTCAGTACCACAACCTTCAATTTCATTGATTTCAAATAGAGTTCTCTTGCTCTTGCATACAATCGAAGTTGCTTTTATTACATTCATAAAGAAAACTTGAAAGTACCAATAAAGCAATAAATCCGGGGCATGGTCAAGTCAAATGTCCCTACGCCCCCTCCCAGAGCTGGTCGAAGCCTCTGATGCCAAAGTGGGCCCCTCCTGTGCCTCTTCATTAAGCCAATCCAAGCACTCATCAGACAAAGTGCAACTGAAAGTGGGAGCGGGGGCCAGGAGTTCTCTCGTCCTCCATGCTGTGGCATACCGGGCCAGCTGTGAGCCTCGGATTAGGAATGCAGCCGGGTACTCTATCCCTTCCGGCGGGCAATTCTGATCATGACCAAACTGGCGCATGATATGGAATGGGAAGTAGAAAACACAGTGAGTCAAGCCAATCAATTGGATCCCTGGCTGACGGGTCATGCTATAACTCATCATTGGGAGATTGAGCCAAGGGCACCGCCAAGCAATGCGATCTGCGGACAAACTGCACATCCATTCAAACCACCAACCCTCATCAAGGGCGTCAACTAGGCGTTGCCTGAAGAAATAGCCGCGCGCTGAATATGCTGGGCAAGAGTCCACAACCTTCAGTTTATCCATTAACCACACCTGGGGAGGGATGAAAAATGAGAGAATAAAGAATGGAGAGACGTGCGATGAGAGAAAAAGTGAGAAAAGGGCTTTTGTGAGAAAAACCGAGCCTGAGAGCCGAGTGATGTGAGCAAACATAAAAAGTGAGATGGGGTGGGAAACATTACCTGCAGTAATAGTGGACTCCCTGCTAATCTGATCGTCTCTCGACGATAAAAGGCGTCTAAGCCCAGCAGTGTCTCAGCCAGGACCATGGCAATGCAGCTTTTGCCCTCCTTCAAGCCTTGGGCAACTTCAATCAACCGGACACTGGGTCCTCCGGAACCAGAGACGAACAGAAAATGAGATAGCATGCATAGACAGAGGGCGTGTCGCCGAAAACCTTGCCAGTGATGGTCGCCACGATCACCAGTCTCAGAAAAACGACAGACCAAGCTCGGAACATCTAATGTCCCGTCACAAATCAGAGAACGAGCATCGGGTATTGAGAGCCCACACATTTGTCCTAAGGCTTGAGCATGGCCAAAGCGAAGTTGGGGCAGAATCTCTTCATTACGCTCAGATTCCATCAAAGCTTGGAAATCTTCGAACGTAGGACACACCTCTTGCCCGCTAAAGCTAAAGACATGTGTCACCGGGTTCCAGAACCTTGCCGCGGCATGGAGGAACGGAAAATGCAGCGGGGTGCGACGCAAAGTGAATAGTACGTTTATGCCGAAAGCCCGGAAATTCAGCTTTTCCGAGCCATCCAAGTTGTTAATCCAAGTTGCAAGATTTTGGGCAAGAAATTCCTCCATTTGGAGTAAATCAGTGTGGAAATGAAGAAGACCACGAGGCTAAGATCTTTTGTAGAGGATAAGGTTGAGTGGAGGACACGTGTCAACATTCTGCTGATGTTGAAGATTGGTGGCCGACCGGCAGGTAATAGTGCCGACCGGCCATACTTTTGTGCCGACCGACCAAGTATTGTGCCGATGGAAATTCCTCAAGGCCGGTGGACTTTCTGTCGGGCCGATGGCTATCCCCTGTGTTTTCTAAGCTGTTTATGCTGAATATTGGGGAATTCCACCACTTCCAGCACTCTCCGGTGATTTGGTTCCCGCCGAGTCGCGCGTATTTGTTTATCAAGTTGTTGTAAATTTGCTTATCGAGTTGTATGTCACGCCCTTTAAGTCTTTGCTGTGTCTATCAAGTTGTGCTTGCACTTGGCTAGTCTGTCGAGTCTTTGATTTGCTTATCGAGTTGTAAGTCAGTTCACTACCTGGTTATTACGATGCGATGCTTTGATTTTCAAAAAAACAGTTTCAATTTCATTCATATTATTATGTGATGCTTTGCGATGCGATGCACACAAGTGCAACACCTTTTCAAGCGAATAGCTGTTTCATTTCCATCATGTGTTTTTGTAAAAACCCGCAATTTCAAAAGAATATAAAACCTGCCTGAGGCAGTGCAATGTGCTTAAACAACTAATGAAAAGGAATATAAAGCAGAAGACAGCGGGGTAACAGAATACCGGATTGGATACCGAAAACCTCCCCTTGCAATCAGAGTACCTTTCATGCCCTTGTCCGGGTTGATTATAAGGTCTGGCACCTTCGTCACTTAAGAACAGTGCGGGGAAGTGCACTTCTGGAATGTTAATGGATCTTCGAGTTGATTTCAAGCCATGACTTTTGTGAGCAATGCTCGGAACATGCGAAGGATGTCCCTTCTCGTATCCTTTTATATCTTGTGAATTTCAAAAGAAATTGTTTCGATTATACTGTGTTGCAATACGTTGCATTTCAACATCATGCTTTACCATGTTCAATTTCAATTTTCTCTATACACATTGCATTGTATGCGTGCATTGCTTTACTGATATGTGTTCAATTTTCTCTATACTCATTGCATTGTATGCGTGCATTGCTTTACTGATATGTGTTCAATTTTCTCTATACACATTGCATTGTATGCATGCTTTGCTTTACTTATATGTGTTCAAGTTCCTACTATACACATTGCATTGTATGCGTGCTCTGCTTTACTCACATGTGTTCAATTACAACTGCCTATACACGTTGCATCTGCCACACACCTCCAATCGTGTAATTTGCATGTTGCTAACAATATTGTACCTGTTAAGTTTACTTTCTTTTCAGGCACGATATTGTATGTACGGCTCATTTGAGGCCGGCGCGACCGGACGAGCCGCACAGGTATTGTATCCTCCGCGTGAGACGTTTTGAGAATTGCATAATTCTCTTACATCCTTTCTACATTGTGGTGTAGTTTGGCGTATGCTAGCTTATAACTGTTGCATGTGTGCTTCATTACAGCTTCCTTTGCATGATCATAAGTTATGCCCGGCTTCGTGCATTGTCTTGCATTTTGCCCCTGCCTTCGGGCGCATATCTTACTTGTTTTGCATGACTGTCTAAGTCTTCGGCCTTGTCAAAAATGGGTCGTCTCTGGACTTTGACATTCACTCCCGTCATCCTTATGACTTCCGAGTTCTGTCAAAGAGGGGCAACTGTAGACACCCCATTTTTGACCGTCCTCAAGACTTGGACGTCACCGTTGGAACACTCGGTGATTATCTATGTTTGTATTCGTTTGGAGTTCCCGGAGTTCTCAGCTGCGCGCGCCCTGCCTCAGGATCTCCGAACTCGACCAGTTGTGTTTGGTTTTGCACCAAACACTTGTGTTTTGCCATGAAAGGGCAAGGAATGCCTTATGAGGCATCCCTACACACCACCGGCTGGGGCTAGAGGCCACCGGCTGGCTGAAGCTTCTATCGGCACTTTATTGTGCCGACCGGCACTCTTTTGTGCCGACCGGCACTGTTTTTTTTCCAAAATGGTACTCTTTGCCGGCCGAGCACTGTACACTTGCTTTATCAGATATTTTCTTGCAGCTGTAAAGTTTTTTTGCTCCCCTCCATACACGTGTATGGAGGGATGAGCCCTTGGCTTGCTTAGTGGCTAAGTATTCCTTGCCTATAAGAGGAGAGCTCTTCCTCTTGGCTCAAGGTTAGCATTTTGGGAGGCAAAAACCAGAGCTTATACATATATTTCTCTGTCATATATCTATAGATACATAGATCTCCATCTCTCTCCTCTTGTGTGTGTGATTTTAGGCTTGAAAGTGTAGATTTACCTTACTTTTGCACCATTACACACACCATTACACCTTAGCTCGAGATTGAGAGACTTGGAAGGTTATTTGTGTTGGTTTTGGACTGGTTTTGAGCACTAGAGAGTGGCTGCATCACTTGTTCTTCAAAGGATCTTCAAGGGTAAGAACATCACTTTATATTCCCCATTCTTGCAACCTCTTTCTACCCTCTTTACTTTGTGTTTTTGAGTTTGTGTTTAAGATAAAAAAAGTCTTGTTTTTACTTGTTCTTGAACCTTCATTAAGGTCCTTTTTTGGTTTGAGCAAAGGTCCATCCTATTAGGCCTTATATGGCCACTTTTGGTGCCTTTGCTTAAGACCCTCTTTACTTGGTGTTCTTGGCCTTCCCACCACTGAAAACCAGTGGGTTTTTAGTGGTGAGAAAGATGGTTTTAAGTCTCATATAGGGGAGAGACACCCCTCTCCCCCTTGGCCCTTTGTTTGCCCTCATTTTTGGCTCATGAGGTAACATGTATGCATGCTTGTTTTAGCTTCATTTCAGAGACTTTTTGCGTGTTTGAGGTCATGTTTTGCCTCTTTTTTTGGTCGGTTTTGTAGCCCTTAACATGCCTCTTATGTTTGCTTTGGAATGCTCTCTTGTGCCTAGAAGTGTGCCATATGTCTAAGCCTTGATACTTGCATGTTTTAGTTTGATTTCATGGAGATAATAGCATCATCTTGCCATGTATAAGGGCTGTGAGCCACTGTCTTGGACCCATTTGGCATGCTTAGTTTGGTTGTCTTGCATTTTGGCGCTAGGCCTTGCTTGTATGAAGCCCTAGTATGCATGCTTGCTTGCATTTGGCCTCATTTCAGAGCTTTCTTGAGTGTTTTAAGTCATGTTTAACCTCTGTCTAATATGGGTTTAATGGCCCTTAGCATGCTTCTTACACTTGCTTTGTAATGCCTCGTTTGGCCTAGAATTGTGCCATATGTTTAGCCCCATATATCTCCATGTTTTGGCTTAGCATGGTGGAGCATTTAGCCTTGATTTGCCATGTTCTAGGGCTGTGAGCCACTGTTTTGATCATATTTGGCACGATTAGTATGGTTACCTTGCATGATGGTTTGTTGGCCTCAAGCATATAGTCCATGTGCATACATTGGTTAGCCTATTTAGATGATTTGGGATCATTTGGCATGCTATTTCAGACCTTAATCCATGCTCACATGTCTAGATTTGTTATCTCTCTTCATGCTTTAAAGGTGTGCCCTTTATGCTTTCAAATGTGCATAGTGTGCATTCATGCTTTTGGGACTGTTTTGGGGCTGCCACATGAGGGATTTGGGTGCCATTTTCCATGCTAAAATTCTGTTTTTGGTTATTAGATTCATGCCATGAGTGGTTGCGTAAATGTTGGTTAGATGCTCTCTTGAGTGTCCTTGGTTTTAGGCTTGAGTGGTTTGCATATTTGTGTAGTGTTTTCTCTATGATTTCAGCCCATTTCAGTCACTATTTTGGGGAAGTTTGAGGCCTCCCCCATGGTGGTTAAGTCCACTACTTTAGGCTCATTACGTGTTATTTGCATACTTGGTCCATTAGGTGTTATAGCATATTGGTCCCATTATTTGATTGGCTCATGTTTGTATGCCATTCATACCTTGTTTGCCTTAGCATTTTGTATGCCCATTGTGATAGTTGCATGATGCTTGATGTGATTGCATCATATTTCTCACTGTTGCATCATTTGAGCCATGTTGCATTCATGCATTCCATGGCTTGGCTTGGGGATTGTCAAGCCAAGCATAGGATTGAGAGGAGTTCACACTCCAAGTGGTGTAACTCACCTCAATTCTTGGTCACCAAGGCCTTAGACCAACACATGATAAGGCTTTGGATTTCATTTGCTTGTGTTGCATGCATTTACATCAAAATGCAATCTTGGTTCTTTGGGCTATCATGCATCAAAATGCACCATTGGTGGCCCAAGAACCAAGAATCTTACCTCCTTGAGTCCCCAAGCATGATAGGAGGCAATGACCATGCTTACATGTCCCCCAAAACCCATGCCATGCATTGCTGTCTTGCTGCTGCTGTCAATCTGTCTGCTGCAGGGACTTTCTGCCGGCCGGCAGTTTATTGTGCCGATCGGCACTGTTTTTATGCCGATAAACCCCACATGCAGCCGGTGGTCAATTGCAGCAACCGGTGATCACTTCCCCCAGCCGGTGGGTTATTTCAGATCATTTGGGAGGTATTCTGAAACTTTGGGAATTTTTGGAGAGGCAGGGCAGTGAAAACAGAACCAGCAGTGGCACGGTACGGGTTTTCCGGGCAAGTCGGATCGAGCATCCATCATTCGCGCATCCCAAGGCAGGGCTAAGGCCCCATTGCATTTATTTTGCTTTAAATTTAGTAATTAGAATTTGTAATAATTGATTCATTTATTCGTTGGACTGTATTATTATTTTGGTCCCTCCGAGCGAGGGCAAAATTGTAATAAGTGTGCGTGAGTGGATGTATGTCTTCCAACCCCCATTTCTTTCTTCCCTTTTATTTACCCGCTTTCAATGGTAGATTAGGGCACGTCTATTTTAGCATACCTTATGCAATGCATGCGTGCATTCATGCATTTGTTTACATACATCGGGCTCGGCACATCATGCAAACCGCATCGTACTTTCAATTCCAAATTGAATACGTGATAGTTGTTGCATCTCATGTGCCATGTTTAGGGTTAGCCGAGCCTACTCTAGATTACATCTCTGTGTGTGATGCATTAGCCATTTAACATGAACTAGGACACGCATGTTTGCTAACTAGTTTCTTGTTTTGGCACGGAGTACGATGTAAGTATTTATGCTTTAGCATATCACATGCATGTGAATGTTTCCATGACAGTATGCTTGCCATGCGGCTAAATGCTTACATGATGAACTGTTTGAATGTCTGTGGGTGGAGGTTGGATTGCCTGAGTTGGAACAACTCATTGAAATCCGTATTTTAGCCTACTTGCGAGTAGCAAAATCCAACACGTTTTTCGAGACAAAACGGATATGCAATGTTTATTTCCAAGTTAGGCGATCTAGTCTATACTTTTGTGTTGTGCGCATCACATAGTAATTCTAGGTTAATAACCGGAATAAGAACGCATAAAGTTTTCAAAAACGGATATCACGGTTAGTAGAGGCCGGTCTTCGGACCGGGCGAAAGGGGGTGCTCATAGCTGACCTTCCCCGATCGTACCCAAGCTCCCGAGCCAAGACCACTTTGGTGATGACGGACACGTGGCCTTCGGCACCGAGTCAGGGTTTCCTAAATTTCCCATTTTAAAAAAAATATTTAGGTGGCGACTCTGTAATCTGGCAAAGCAGTCCATGTTTGGCACTACTTTTCAAAAAATCTGTTTTCTCAAACGATTTGCCGGATTCGGACTCTTTGGTTTAGATTTAGAACCGCGACACAAAAATCGAGTCCGAACTGTAGCCGAGGTCCCCCGCGGACGTGTTACAGCCGGGTTTGGGTCGTGACAGAGTGGTATCAGAGCGATACTTAACCACGAGTTATACCGCACACACGTCTCCAAATGAGCTATAGGGTGTCCTAGGAAAGCAATTAGGGCATCTCATGAACTTGAAAAGTGTGTGCTTATGACTGACCGATTACATGTTAAAATGTTAAACTGTTTAATTGTACAACCGTTTATAATGATAACTGTTATAACTGCTTATAGTGAAATGGATAACGTGAACATTGCAAATGAAACTGAATCATCATCCTCTGAGGCCAGAATGGCCAGACTTGAACAAATGATGGGACTGATAATTGAAAGGTTAGATCAACAACCGAACCAACAGCCCCCACCTCCTCCTCCTCCCCCGGTGCAACCGGAACAGAATGTACAGAATGTGAATGCTAATGAGGGGGACATTATTGCTCTTACCCAGAAATTCAGCAAACTGAAACCGCCATCCTTTCAGGGAGGCCTTGAACCGTTAAAGGCTGAAGCTTGGGTTCTTGAGACTGAAAAGTTGTTTGAAATGTTTCCGTGCTCCGAAGCCAACAAAGTACTGTTAGCAACCTTCACCCTTCATGAAGAAGCAAGAAGGTGGTGGATGTTGACCCGCGATGCAAATACCATTATGACTTGGGCTCAGTTCAAAGAGTCCTTCTTTGAAAAGTATTTTTCCCAGTGTATCAGGGATAGAAAAGTAACGGAATTTGAACAACTGAGACAGGGCAAAACGTCTGTTGCCGAGTATAAGAAGAAATTCACTGAACTTGCTAGATATGCACCACATATGGTGGATACCGAATATAAGAAGGCCCGAAGGTTTGAAGGAGGCCTTAGTGCTGTTATACAGGACCGAATAAATGTTTTGAAAATGCCAACTTTTGTGGGTGTTCTCGACCGGGCATTGATGGCCGAGTCAAATATTGCAGCAGTGAAACAATCAGAAGCACCGACAACTGAGTGGCAAGGTAAAATGCAGGGTTTTAAATTTAAGAAAGGCAAGCATAACCCAGCAAACAAGAAACAGAATACGGGGTCGACGACTAGCCCCAGCCAAGGGAGTGGGTTCACTCCACCCTGCTCCGTATGTGGCAACAAGCACAAAGGGGTTTGCTATCAGATTTCTGGAGCTTGTTTCAGGTGTGGCAAGGTGGGCCACAGAATTAAAGACTGTCCCTCTGCCCCGCAAGCCAGTAGTAAAGCTGCACCAAGCGCAGCAGCATCAGCCGCAACACCAAAACCGAACCCCAAAGCTACCGGGAAGGAGCCTGTGAGGCAGGGCCGAGTTTTCGCCCTAGTGCCGGGAGATGTTCAGAATACCGAGACCGTCGTGTCAGGTATTCTTTCTATTTGTACTCAAAATGCATATGTATTGATTGATTCGGGGTCTACACATTCCTATGTGTCATATGCTTTTTCGAGAAAATTGAATAGACCCTTAGAACCCATGAATTATCTACTAGCTGTATCATCACCTGTTGGGGGATCCATGACATGTGCATATATGTATCCTGCTTGTGAGATTATTGTTGGGGATATGCACCTATTTATTGATTTACTGCCATTGAATATCGATCATTTTGATGTAATATTGGGGATGGATTGGCTACAAAAATATCATGCTACCATTGACTGTGTGACAAAACAAGTTATTTTCCATCCACCTGGTTTGCCTGAATTTGTATTTAGTGGAATCGGAGTGGTACCTCCCCCCATACTTGATTTCTTCTGTGAAAGCCATGAAATTGATTAGAAAGGGGTGTAAAGGGTATTTCTGTTCTGTATTGACTGTGTCTACTGATGTGAATTGCATTCCTATAGTCAGAGAATTCCCAGATATGTTTCCAGATGATTTACCAGGAGATTTGATTGACAGGGAGATTGAATTTACAGTTGATGTGATTCCGGGAACACAGCCAGTGTCTAAAGCTCCTTATAGAATGGCTCCAACTGAACTAAAGGAATTGAAAGTGCAATTGCAAGAACTGTTAGACAAGAAGTTTATCAGGCCCAGTACTTCACCGTGGGGTGCACCTGTTTTGTTTGTGAAGAAGAAAGATGGCTCACTGAGACTGTGTATTGACTATCGCGAACTGAACAAGGTAACTGTAAAGAATAAATATCCCTTACCGCATATTGATGATTTATTTGATCAGTTACAGGGTGCACAAGTGTTTTCCAAGATTGATCTCAGATCGGGGTATCATCAACTGAAGGTAAAACCGGAAGATATTGCTAAAACTGCTTTTAGAACGAGGTATGGCCATTACGAATTTTTAGTTATGCCATTCGGAGTCACGAATGCCCCTGCCGCATTTATGGACCTTATGAACAGAATTTTTAAACCATACCTTGATGACTTTATTGTGGTATTTATTGATGACATCCTGATTTATTCTAAGACTGTAGAAGAACATGAATATCATCTGAGACTTGCCCTGCAAACCTTAAGAGAACAGAAACTGTATGCTAAATTATCTAAATGTGAGTTTTGGCTTGACCATGTGATGTTTTTGGGACATGTTGTTAGCAAAGATGGAATTTCTGTTGATCCACAGAAAATTGAAGCTGTAGTGAACTGGCCTAAACCAACAAATGTGACTGAAGTCCGAAGCTTTTTGGGATTGGCTGGATATTACAGAAGATTTGTTAAAGACTTCTCCAAAATTGCCTTACCACTGACTCAATTGACTCAGAAGGGGACATCATTTGACTGGACTGACCAAAGAGAATCGGCATTTCAAGAATTGAAAACCCGACTTGTGACTGCACCGGTTCTGACTCTACCTTCAGGTACGGATGGTTACACTGTATTTAGTGATGCTTCTCATAAGGGTTTGGGGTGTGTTTTAATGCAGAATGGGAGAGTTATTGCTTATGCTTCCCGACAGTTGAGACCACATGAAAAGAACTACCCGACCCATGACCTAGAACTTGTTGCAGTAGTGTTTGCACTGAAAATTTGGCGTCACTATTTGTATGGAGCAACTTGTGAAGTGTATACTGACCACAAGAGCCTGAAGTACTTTTTCACTCAGAAAGAACTGAATATGAGACAGCGGAGATGGCTGGAACTGATTAAAGATTATGATTTACAGATTTTGTACCATCCGAGAAAAGCTAATACTGTTGCCGATGCGTTGAGCCGAAAGTCAATTGCCAACTTAGCTTGTTTGTTGACTGGACAGAAAGAATTGCTTCATGATCTGGGAAAGTCTGAAATTGAAGTGGTTTTGAGAGAACAAGGTGGAACCATAGCTGCTATTTCTGCTGAACCAGCCTTGATTGAGGAAATTAAAGAAAAACAACAACTAGATGATTTCTTGAAAAAGGTTATTGAAGAAAGAGATTCAAAACCGAGACCGGGGTTCAAATTTGACAGCAATGTTTTGAAATTTCAAGAAAGACTGTGTGTGCCAAATGATACTGAATTGAAAAGAAGAGTTCTGCAAGAAGGCCACAGTTCGAAGTTTTCTATTCACCCAGGGAATACGAAAATGTACCAAGATCTGAAACAGAATTTCTGGTGGCCAGGAATGAAGAAGGAAATTGCCGACTTTGTGTCTAAATGTTTACACTGCCAACAAGCCAAAGCTGAACATCAACGACCCGCGGGCTTACTGCAACCCTTACCCATACCAGAGTGGAAGTGGGAGCATATCACGATGGATTTTATCGTTGGATTACCTCGCTCCAGGAAAGGTATGGACTCTATTTGGGTTATTGTTGATAGATTGACTAAATCTGCACACTTCCTACCTGTCAAGACAATTTATAATGCAGAAAAATTGGCTGTTATCTATATTGACGAAATTGTGAGATTGCATGGAGTGCCTGTATCTATTGTTTCTGACAGGGATTCGAAGTTTACATCGAGGTTCTGGCAAAGCCTACAGACTGCATTGGGTACTGAATTGAGGCTGAGTAGTGCCTATCATCCTCAGACAGATGGCCAGTCAGAAAGGACCATCCAGACTCTAGAGGATCTACTGAGAATGTGTGTCCTTGATTTTCAGGGAAATTGGGAAAGTCATTTGCCGTTGGCTGAATTTGCCTACAACAACAGCTACCATTCGAGTATTGGTATGGCGCCTTTTGAGGCATTGTATGGCAGGAAATGTAGATCTCCAATCTGCTGGGCAGAAGTTGGAGATGGGCCTTTGCTTGGGCCCGAGATTGTATATGAAACGACTGAGAAAGTGAAATTGATACAGCAGAGACTGAAAATTGCACAGAGTAGACAGAAAAGTTATGCGGATGTCAGAAGACGGGACAGGGAATATGAAGTGGGTGATCACGTGTTTGTGAAAGTGACACCAATGAAAGGCTAGACTCGTTTTGGAGTCAAAGGCAAGTTAGCGCCGAGGTATGTCGGACCATATGAGATTATTGAGAAAATCAATCCGGTGGCGTATCAAGTTGCGCTTCCTCCTGAAATGGAGAATATGCATAATGTCTTCCACATTTCGATATTGAGGGACTATCTTTGAGATCCGTTTCATGTGATTGAGCCTACTCGGATAGTGCTTAGTGATGACTACACTTACGAGGAACGGCCTATACAGATTGTGAACCGACGGATCAAGAAACTGAGAAACAAAGAGATTCTGCTAGTAAAAGTCGATTGGCAGAACCATGGTGGTGTGTATGCCACTTGGGAAAGGGAAGATGACATGGCTAGGCGATATCCTGATTTGTTCCCGCTGAATCCTGTTTTCTTCCAGACTGAAGGTAACTCGAGTTTAGAGGACTAAACTCCTTATAAGGAGGGGAGACTGTAACAACCCTCGTACCGATTACTGAATAACAACTGAATTATATACTGATTATTGCTAAACTGGACCGCTAATGACTGACAATTGGATTAACTGAAGTATTGGATGGACTGATTGAAATTGAAACTGGAATTGAATAAGTTCATTTATTGAATTGCATATTGCATCTGTTTGATTGAATGACTATCTGTTTAAATTCATATGTTTAAACTACTAATTGAAGGCCGAATTAGGAACCGCCTAGAGTTTTGAGATCAGTAGAATATTTGTGATTTAATGGTATAATTATCTAAAAAGTGATTAGGAATGATTAAACTAGATTAAAATGAGCTAATTGCGAACTTAGGCTTATCTACCAAATTGCCACCTATAGTGGACCTTTGTTTATTATTATGATGGAGCCTTATTACACTAACTATACCTATTGATCAGCCATTTTCCTATACTTCAGCCGACCATAGTAAGAGAGTTAGAGAGAGAGCATGGAATTCATCTTGAGAATTGGCTTGTGGACTTGAAGAACTTGTAGGAAATTGGCTAATTTAACTTCCACACCTTGACATTGAGACATAGGCAAGGTAATTGAATCTCTCATTATTGCATTTAAGGTTGTTCTTGCATGAATCAAGTTAAATTGTGGAGTGAAGACATAAATTAGTTCAAAAAGGGTAGGATTATAGCTTAATCCATGCATGCATGTTTGAATTGATGAGTTTGAGTTGAATCCATGGTAAGAATGTACATGCATGCTCATATTCATGTTTAAATCCATGTATTCATCATATTCTTGAAGAAATGAGTCCATATGGACAAGTATTGAAGCTTGAATTTGGTTTAAAGTTCCTGCATTGCATGTTTGATATTGTTCTTGAAAATGGATTTGAAAATGGCTTTAATTGACCAACCCTTGGCCCTTGCATGTGCAAATTAGCTTTTGAAACTTGTTATACATTGAGTTTAAGAGTATTTTCCAGAATTTGGGGCCAAGAGGTTGAGTTTTGGATGGTTGAATGCTTGGTTCGAACTTGGGAGACAAATCTGGAAATTCCAGATTTGGCTTCCTCGCTCGAGCGAAGGATTCCTCGCTCGAGCGAGCCCTTTGGTTTTGTAAGCTCGCTCGAGCGAGAATCGAGCGTGGTATCGCGCGTAAAAATCGAGCATCCAGTACTTTTACTGTTTCATCAGACCGCTCGAGCGAAGGATTGTTCGCTCGAGCGAAGACTTTGACTTTGGAAGCTCGCTCGAGCGAAGGAAGGCTCGCTCGAGCGAGACCCCTGTTTTCAGCAACTTTTGAAAAATGCCTTCCAACTGTATTTTTGCATCCTCATCCCATCCTAGGCATTCTTAGGCCTAGTTTAAGGCATCTTAATGAGGATTTAGACATAGAACCACACCGAGGAAATTTAGGGATTTAATTATCGTCCCTCCAACTGTGAGCTTAGTGTGTGTTCTATTTGTTAACTGTTTAGGGTTGGCTCTCGGGGACGCGCTCTAGCTGCTATCAGCCCAATCTCTGTGAGTAACAGATTGTGTAAAGATATGTTCAAAATGATTATATTCTGAATACTGAACTGAACTGTTTATTGAACTGATATTGTTTATTGAATGAATGTATGTCCTGTATTTTGAACTGTATTGTGGCATCCTTAGCACCCACTGTTATTGACTGTCACAGAGCTCTGTCGGTTTCCTTGTGGAACCATATTGTTTATCGATCGATGGCCATCATTATTGTTGGGTCTGTTAAGGCCTGGTCCTTTTGGACCTACTGTTTATAGGCTAATGGATGTACCACATATGACTGATTGATTGAAATACTGATTGACTGAAATACTGAAAGATTGAAATACTGTATAATGAATTGATTTCATTACTGTAAGGACATTCATTCATAACATCTTTACACGTTATGTTATTCACTGGGCTTTAGCTCACTGTTTATATATATATGTAGGTTCTCAGCAGCCAGACCGGAGCTAGGAGCGTGGGTCGGTCCCCAATTTTGTCAAGCCAGCCTATGTGCCTCACTGCGAGGTTCCGAGTTGCCATGCTATGGCTTGGGGTGTTTTTGTTTCCCCTACCTGTCTCCCTACTGTTTTGTAATACTGTATAGACTGTCTACTATTTTACCGTACTGTTGTCTAGGGATTTGATCCCTGAACTGACTGACTGTGAATGATTGTATAAACTGTACTGCTCTGAACTGTATGAATGCATAAAAAATGTTTTTGGCATATAGATTTTCACAGCTCAATGGACACTAGTTACTTACTGTATTGGCTTCCGCCAGGCCCTGTACTCTGTTTAACTGTTTTACTGTTCAGTAGGCCTTCGGTAATCTCGGATTACTGGCCAGTTACGGTGCTAAACCCATAGGGCCGGGTTTGGGTCGTGACATCTGCCAATTAATTTTTCTATCAACTCATTTGTAAAATACATTTTTAATTTTTTTCTAACATTTTGTTAAAGTCAACAACTTTTGAAAATACATATTAATAAAGAAGAAATAAATACACTAAATTTAATATTTTGAAATACAAATCATAACGTAAATCTTACAAAACATTATCAATTTTTTTTCCATTTATTACATGTTATGAATTTCGTCCAGATGTGGTAATAGAAATGCAATGCATTATTGTATCCGTTGAACTCATATAATTGTGGGGATTGACATACGAAATGACTATTATGCCCCTCTTGACTTAAATGGAAAGTGGTTACATAGAACAAAATATAAAGGGTAAGATAGCAATTTCACTTACTTACTACCTACCCCCTATTGTTTCATAGCTGTGTGTTCAACACTGAGGTAAAGAAAAAGGAGAGGCTGCAGCTGTGTACTCAGTACACGTATGTGATATCATTAAAAAAAGTAATAATATTAAAAACAAATAAAAAGTAAATAAAAAAAAAATACAACATGAACCTTTTGAACCTCACCCTTTCTATTAAATATGAATCTCATTCCGTTTACCACACCAACTTCACCATCTCAGAAACACCTTCTCCAGTTACATCAGAAAACAAAAATTAGAGAAATAGAGCATATCCACCATCTCATTAGGTTCTTCTTCTCCACTTCAATAATTTACAAGTTAGTTTTGATGCCAGTTCATCTTCATATTAGCTTCAGATATTAGCTTCAGACATTAGCTTCAGAGGGAGTGAGAGAGGGGAAAAGGAGGACAACCGGGTGGTCATCCCACCGGTCTACCGGCCGATCACCCCGGCCCAGTCACCATTCCACCTCCTTTTCTGTTGGCTTTGTTTCATATCTGTTTCATTTTCATCTGTTATATTTTCTGATTTCTATTCTAATTTTGTCACACTATCATTTATTTTTCTAATCATCAGTTTCTAAGTTATAATAAACTGTATGAAACAAACCCAATATAAATGAGAAATATCATTCCCTATGATTTTTTTTTTTTTGTATAAAAATCTGTTTTTATGGCATCTGCCTAATTAAATTTTGTCACCAAATTTTTTTATATTTATTTTTTACATAAAAATAAGTTTGTATGCACAAAAATGTACTAATGGTTGATATATTTTTCATACATTTTTCTTACCTCTCATATGTTTTAATATACAATTTTCTTTCACTTTTGTCGTCATCATACCAAGAACAAAACGAACTAGGCCCAAACTTGGTGAATCCTCAAACCCTGTACCACCACCACAGCAACAACATGATGGCTATCCAACTAATGATTGTGCAACATATCATCATGAACAAGCCTATGAACATTTCATTACTCGACCAATTGTTACGAGGAGAAACGTAAAACTACCTTCTCAATATGATTCACTCTTACTTGACAAATTAGATACAATAGGATGGTTACCATTAAATAATTTACCAAATAAGATATATCCCCGTCTTCTACGATTATTTTATGTTCACTTGACACCGAGTGACCAACAAAATGAACCGTTCAGTCTTACCTCTTATGTTAAGGGGAAAAGAATCACACTCTCTCTCCGTCGTTTTGCACAAATTATTGGAGTCGAAACAGGAGATTTACAATGTTATTTTCAAAATGAGGCCGCATTAGAAAAAATTGTTGATGATGTCACTCAGATTTATACCACAATTTGTGACAACCGATTTAGCGGCACTAATTTACAAGTAAGCCATTTAAAACCTCACCTTCGTATTCTCCATCGATGGATAGTTGAAAATATCACTCCCAAAAAAGGACATTATAATAGTGCTTCATGTTTTCAAGTTTACTTGTTATATTGTTTTGAAATTGGACAAAAATTAGATTTATGCTTTATATTACTAAAAGAAATGATGCTTGCAAAATTGGATACTCTGAGTGGTAGGTCACTACCTTTCGGAGCTTTGTTAACCATAATTTTCAAAGCCCATGATATGAACCTTGAAGGTGAATGATGGATCAGAATCACTTCACTAATTTCTGAGTATACACTGACCCGAGCTGGTGGTGCTGACACCTTGATGGGCTCTATTAATATTGAAAATGAACCAATACCTGATGAGGAAAAACCCAATGACAATGCCATGCCACCAAATGAACAACCCCATTACTGGATTGATTATTTAGCCTTGGAACAAGAACGATACAATCAGCGCCTACAATGGGAACAACAAATGGCTAATTAGCTCAATACATTGGGTACTCGGTTCGATGAATTTGGTACTCGGTTCGATGAAATTGCCATTGCTCAAAACTCACTAATTCATCAATTTGGTGAGTTTCGTGTAGACTCAGAAAGACGTGCTGAACTGACAAGGAACCGCATTGATCTTATTAATCATCGAGTCACTCAACTGTACCATCAGCATTTCCCTCCACCTCCAACACCACCTGACAAGGATGCTTAACTTGTTTAAAAATCAAGTAAAATGGTTCACAGATATGGTGGTATAACATGCCCAGGGGTACCCGCGCGCGTTAAACAATTCGGACTCCTAAGATCTCTTTGATCTAGTCTCATGAGTGCAATGTGAAATGTAAATGAGAGTCCAGATTTGACAACTTTTATTGAAAATTCATTTTATTGCAATTTTGTAAAAAATGGACTGCGTTATCAGATTTCAAAGTCGCCACCTAATATTTATTTTGGAAAATTAGGAAACCCATGACTTGTGCCAAGGCCACTGTTCGTCGTAACCAAGGATGCTTGGCTCGGAACCTTAGGTATGAAAGGGGAAGGTCAATAATGAGCACCCCCACTCACCCGATCAAAAGATCGGCCTCTACTAAACTATGATATGAATTTTATTTTCTTTATATGTTCATATTCTGATTATTTAATAAATCCTAAAATTTACTATGTAAAGCATATAAGGTATAGACTAGTTTGCTCAAATTGGAACATTCAATTTTATGTTTGTTTTTCGAAAATGGTTTGAATTTGCCACTTGACAAAGTAGGCTTAAAGTTTGTGAATTTGCCACTGCAAAGTGGGCTTAAAACGTACATTTATTGAATTATTCCAATTCAAACAACAAGCCTTCATCCATAGGCATTCATACAATTATATCAAGTAAACAAGTAGCCTCATGGTAGGATGCTAAACATAATAAGAAAATTATGTACAAGCAGGATGCTAAAGCATAAAAACTCACATATTTACCGACGTCCCGCGAACAACTACAAAACAAAGTTAGTAAAATATGCATGATCTTATATGCAGAATCCTAATGCAATTCACACATGAGATGCAACCTAGGATTCGACTTCTACAATATGGCATGTGAATCATCTCAAAAACATGGGGTAGCACATAGAATCACATAAGAATTAATGAAATCCACAAATAGGAATTTAGCTGAATCTTAATGCATG
Organism: Camellia oleifera; assembly: GCA_022316695.1. NCBI lineage: Eukaryota > Viridiplantae > Streptophyta > Magnoliopsida > Ericales > Theaceae > Camellia > Camellia oleifera. The sequence goes on along the minus strand of CM039313.1, from coordinate 23,458,483 downwards.
AGACGTAAATGTAAAGCATGGATATGCATGGCATGTCAGATATATACATATGTACAGTTAGGGAAAGCGATTAAAGAATGGGATAGAAAGAAACGGGGGTGGGGAATTATTACAACACTTTAATATTACAAATCCAAATGAGGGAAATGAATAAAATCAAAACTCACAAACACTCAAAGTAAAAATAAAAGTTTTAACTCCCGGCCATTCATCGACTAGCAAAGATCCACGTGTCTTCAATCCAACAGGCCTCAATCCATGTACGTCTCATCTTCACTGGAGGCCCCATCGGAGCAACAACTGCACTTCAGAACAATAATGCACATGGAATCACTTGAAATTGGGCAAAAATCAACACCTGGATAGCTACAGGAGCACCCGAGAGAGAGTTGATGATCATTTTTTGGTGTTGTCGAGAGGGAGAGAAGAGGAGGTTGGTCTGTCGTGGGTATGCGGTAGATGGAGGAGATGAGAGAGCTGTGTGTGCCGTGTGCGTGTGACTGTGTGTGTGCCCATGTGCATGGGTCTGCCGTGTACATGGCCTGAGTGTGTGTGTACATGTGCCATGCATCTGTGCATCGGTGTCTCTGTGCTGTGCTCCCCCCCTTTTGAGTGGGTGTCTGCCGTTTGTGTGTATGTTAGGTGTGTGTTGTAGTTCTCCCTCCCCAACCCGTGTGTCTCCCTGTATCAGTGTGGTCTGTCTAGGTCTGCATGGGTGTGTATGGTGTCTCCATGTGTTGTTTTTTAGCCGAGAGAGAGAGAGATACCGCTAGAGAGAGAGAGAGAGAGAGAGAGAGAGCTGAGGTTGTGTGCGGTGTCTCCCCTCTATGTTGTGTGCATGGTCTCCCTCTCCAAGCCGAGAGAGAGAGAGAGAGATAACCCGTGCCTGTGTCTCTCTTCCTCCCAAAAAATCTGTGTGTGTTGTCTCTGTGCTAGCCGTGGGTCTACTCCATGCATGTGGGTGTCAAGCTCCTCTCTCACCTTTCTCTCTCTAAGCCGAGAGAGAGAGAGAGTGTGTGTGTGCAGCTGTCTCTCCCCCCTGTAGTGTGTGTCCTCCATGGGTTCTTTATGGTTGGGTCTGTATGCATCAAAGAGAGAAAATATTAGAGAGAGAAGAGAGAGTCCTTTAGGTGTTGTCTCCCTCTGTGGTGTCTCTCATCTTCCTTTTTTCAAGCCGAGAGAGAGAGCTAGCTCTATCAGTCTGTGTGTGTTCTCTTTTTTTTTTTATATTTCAGATCCCAAGCCCCACTGCCCATGTGCCCTCTTTAATCATACACTCACCTTTCTCTCCCATCTTCTCACCTGCTCTCTTTTTTTATATTATTCACCCACAAGAGAGAGGCCCCAACTGCATGTGTATCTCTCCTTTTTTTTTTAAATTCTACCTCACCCACCCTAAAATGCTATCCACCGAAGAATGTTGTGTCCCCCTGCCCATGTGTGTAAGTTTCCACCCACTCTCACTTTTTCTTTTAAAAATACTCCACCGCCCCATTCCATATTCCATCCACTTTTTTTCTTTTCGTTGATTTTCTATTTTTTTATGTTTTATTTCTGTTTTTCTTTTTATATTTTTTTTATCATTTTCATTTTATCAAATATCCAAACAAAACATTTAAAATATGTACCACCACACCAAATTATAGAAAATTATAAAATACTACAAATTAGTGATGGCCAATATGGGTGAGGTTTGGGATTAAAATTTCAATTTGATTTTTCTGGTGAGGATGGTCAAACTAAAGTGCCCAAGTCTTAGGACAAGTCAAAATGGGGTGTCTACATGTGGTTATATTTTTTTTCCTTTTTTTGTTTTGGTTATTATTTGGTGAGTTTTGTCTGTGATTGCTTTACTTTTATTATTTTGTTATAAACTTTTCTATTCACGTAATGAATAACAACGAGGGGTTTTTTTTGGAATCATTTAATTACATAGTTATAATGTTATAACAATCTGTGCAAAAAGATTATGCATTGAAAAAATTATTTTGTACAAAAATTAATAAATAGTACTTCATAAATGTCTACGAAATCCCTTCATTTGAATAAAATGAATAACAATTACACAATTATTAAATAATTTTGTCTGCATCAATTAATTTATAAAATTAAATTAATGTTCTGAAATTAAATAAAACAAGTTACAATTTAATAATATTTAATAATAAACATTTTTTTTTTAATGAAAGGAAAAAAAAAAAAGTTAATATAAACTTCTATACAGAAAATTAAAAAGAATACCCCAGCGTTTACACAAATTATACACCCTTACTTGAAGATGTATCCAGCGAATTTTACACTATTCTTCATATAAAATAATATTTTGCTATAAAAATCGGGTGATATAAAACAATAAAATATAATTTACTTTTTTATTTTATTTTATTTATTTATTTTATTATTATTATTATTATTATTATTATTATTATTATTATTATTATTATTATTATTTATTTGTTACACTTTTAAATGGTGAACTTATCACCACCACCACCTACCACACCAACCACACACCTGCCACCACCACCCACCAGCCACCACCACCCATCTGCCACCCACCACCCATCTGCCACCACACCACCCACTACCTATCAACACCCACCACCTATCTGCCACCCACCACCACCCACCACCCATCTGCCACCACCACATTTAATTTAATGACAACATATTATTTATGAAAGTTACTAAGAAACACATTGCATATTAATAACAACATATTTAATTGTCTTTGCTAGACTATACATAAAATTGCATATTATATATTGCCATGAACAACATATTAAGTACACATGTACTAAGAAAACCATTATCTTCATTGCCCATGCGATGATGTTTGTGTTTTATTTCGTTTCATTGCCATTTATCCCAATTGTTGTCCTCAATATTAGTTATCCTATAAGAAGATAAATGAAGTCAGTAAATCACAGAAATGATGGTTGGGCGAAGTTATGTAGTAACGGTGTCATAATGACTGAAATTAGTAAAATAATTACGTATTTACAACCAGTAGTCAGTACGATATTCACTTGCCTTGTTCACATCCCTTTTCTATGCATGGTGAACATGATTTTGCCACCATAGCAGTAGCAATTGCATCCCTAACGTTCGATTGGGACGTTTAACCCATGTTGTGACATGTCAACGTAGTCAGCTTGGTCTCCAACAAGCCCGTCTGCTTCTACTTCTGCGGCCATTTCATTATCAGCTTCCGTAAAGAATGGATCCATAGCTGCATGCAACGGATCCAATTGTACACTACACAACATGCAATCACGAGAGGCCCTTGTCGTGTAGACTTGTAATTTGGCATGGACCGCAATATTGGGAAGCGCTTCTTCAAAACACCAAATGTTCTTTCTATGACATTGCGTAATGACAAATGTCGATGGTTAAACAATTCCTTAGGTCCTGCACAACGATGGCCATAAAACTCTTGCAAGTGATACCGTTGAGACCGAAATGGGGCAAGAAATCCAGGCATGTTCGTGAAACCAGCATCAACTAAATAGTACTTGCCTGCATGTAAATAATGAATACACAGTTTTGGTCAATTGATGTGTACAAAAACAGACAAGGAAAAAGTGTACGTATGTATTCAGGGACAGTCACCATTGGGTGGGTGTGGGAACCTGTAGATCAGCTCGTATAATAGAGTCAACCAGAATAGCGTTGTCGTGAGCGCTACCTTTCCCATCCAAGAATTAATAAATGTGAACAACATATCGAAGTCGCAAGCTGCGAGTACATTTTGCAATACCGTTGCTTTCCGACCGTTAGAATGTATTTTGTCTTGAAGCAGGGACCCATGCATCCACCAATGTGCAATCAATAGTACTAACACAATCCTAATTGACAGATATTTGTTTGATATTAAAGCGAAACAAACTTCGATATTACTTTCATAATTAAAAAACAAATAATATTTATTAACTCTTATTGATATGAACAAACTTACAGGACTGTCCTACTGTTTGTACCTTGAACCAGGGAAAAAACCTCTTGTCATTTAAAATTTTTCCCGGTATGTTCTCTAGGTTACGTGGTTTGATAACCGATGATGAAAGCTTACACAATGCCCGCATAACAATTTTTATGTGCCGACAAATTGTTTTCGTGGAGTGTTGAAATCTATCTGCCATTATTCGATGGCAATCATTTTGTGCAAAAGTGTAAAAAAAATTCCAAGCGATTCCTCCACACTGATATGCATATGTTCAGTATCAATAAAGCCATTATGGAGTAAAGTGTCTTTCAATAAAATGAATGTTTGCGCATCCATTCGCATAACATTCATCATTGTTTCTGGATGGCCATTTAATAGGCTAAAGATGTAATCATCACCTCTGAATGGACACGTTCGCTGCAGTCGGCGACTACTTGACGCGTTAATATGATCATGCATTAAGCAATCATCAAAAATTCATAAAATCATCAACAACCTCATTCTCCTCTGATGAGAGCTCTATTGTATTGTTTTCTCTGTCGGATGACATATGCCTTTGTCTACATCACAGTAAAAGCATAATTATAAAATATGTTATTCATGCTGTAACAGTTAGCGTTATTGGTGAAACAGTAAAATTCAGAGGAGAACAAAATTTATTTAACACATGGTCATATTATAATAACAGAACATAGTTTTAATATAACAGAAAACACTTAAAAGTTCAAAAAAAAAAACATACGAACATAGAAAAGGAAAGAGGATATGATGGAATGAAAAAAAATAATAAAAACCAAATCAGGAATAATGAAATCATCAAACACTTCAGCCAAGAAGATTTGCTAACATAAGCAAAATAGAATTCTCAGTTCACTACAAAGCGAGGATCATGGCTAGGCGCAAATGGGTAGGAGTGCACATAAAAAACCTTTGTCATTCCTTATCCTTGAACAGTGTCAGTGCCCTAATGTACTGCAACGGTGGTATGTCCCCAAGCTCAAGCAATGCATCTTGACATGCATCAAGGGAATAATCATCACCACCTGCACTTACAGCCTCAGTCTCATTTTCTCGTGCACGTAAATGTCCTGTTTTGGCTTGTACATAGGATGTGAAAGCTACGCACACATCATCAAACCCACTGACCGTGACTTTTTGGAACGGACCATTGTCAGTCTGGCTGGTTGCAGGGCCCCTCTTGTGACTTTTGCCCTTTGCTAAATCCATATACTCATCCTCGAATAAGTCAACAAGAATGGCCTCAGCAGCATTACTCCCACCAGCATTACTCCCACCAGCATCAGCGTTCCCAAATTTATTTAACATGTCATCTTCTTCTTCTGACTCAAGGGGTCCTTGTGTGGATGCAAGAGACAAGGCCCCTGTGGCACAACAATTTTCAACAATTTCTGCCATTTCTTGAAAATATTCAAACCCTTTTGTCCTAAACTTCTTCACATTTCTGCTAGCCTACAACAATTACAAAACAAGAATTAAGCACTGTATATATCATGAAATGTTTAAAATAAAATTAGAAAATAGTACAGATTAATGGAAAACCTTATCCCAAAAATTCATCGGGTGCAACAACAGTGCCTATAATAGGATCCCATCCCAGACCAGTCTGTGCCTGCAGTCGCTTAAATGTCTGGTAATCAGCTTTCAATCGCTGATATTTTTGGCGCACCTTGACACCTGTATACCGAAATCTTATATATGTTGTGCAACTGATTTGCATAATGATTCCAATGCCTAATTGTCCACAAAGTAGTACGGCCCATTAACCTCATCTCTCAACATATTTATTAATTTTGTTTCAATTTGGGCATCCACATTTTGGTGTTCTCATTGTCATCGGAATTATTTTCATCTATCTATAAACATACAAATTATATTTAAACTAGTTTGGGATGGATATACAAACATAACAAAGTATTTTAAAGTAGTCTGCGATGGATATACAAGAATAACAGTGCAAATGGTTTGAAGGAGAACACAGATAAAGGAAAAAGAACAGATGATTTTTATTTCGAGGAAAAAAGTACGTAGCAGATTAATTAAATTTAAATAGCAGAAATATAACCACCAAAAAAAAAACATTCAGATAGCAGAAATATAACCACAACTAATAAAAAAAAAATCAGTTAACATTGTGTTTAAATAGTAGGAAACAAATCAGTAAAAGAAAAATTAAGGAAAAAAAATCATTTAAAAAGCCCGGTAAGTTCAAACAGTTGAGGGGAGGACCGGTAGGTTCAAACCATTAAGGAAGAAATGGAAAACCGGAAGACAAACCGGAAGAGGTGGGAGGACCGGGTGGTTGACCGGCCGGTCGACAGGCCGGATGACCCGGGAGACGACTGGCCGGGTGTCCAGCACTGCCGCTTCAGGTTCTGATCGATGAAGGTTCAAACAGTTCATAATTTAAAATAACAACCAATCTGAATGGAAATACGCCTCTAAAAATTCTCATAAACCATTTAGGAACTGATTTCAACTTCTCCGAAATCATTTATACATAATAGATGAAGATTGATTTACTGACTATTCTTGAAGAACAAAAAAGTTAAAACAGTTCAGGATGAAGGATGAAGAATGAAATCATTATCGACTCGTCTGAAATCATTTTCAGATAACAGATGAAGGATAAACGATTTATTTACCAGATTAGTGGGAGTTGAATAGTTATTGCCGGTGATGGAATGTGTATACTGATTGAATGTGCACTGTTTGCTCGTCGAATTCGACAATAATTTGATAAATTTGACCTGAAAAAAATAAAATAAATTAAGGTGAATTTCTCAAATAATTTCCCTATAACAAATATGTAAATAAATTTGTGAGTAATTTCACCTCGCAGTCGTCGTTGTTTGGTTGCCCGTAATAAAAATCGTCCGCAACGCACAAATCGTAACTCAGTCGATTTGTGAAATATGATTCTAGTACAGAGCGGGTTGGGTGGATTCATTATTTATAAAATGAGTCTGACTTCTGAAACCCACGCTTGATGAATCTGAAGTACGGATGTTTGATACAGAGAAGCCACCCGTGATGAATCTAAAGGACTGATGTAGATGAGGTTCACGTGAAAGTTGCAAAGACGATGAAGAAGGCAGAAACGTTGAAAGGGAAATACAAGCTGCCAAACAGATTTTCAAAATGTAATTTGAATTAACACGCGGAATTAACTTTGAACGTCGTATCCAAACGTGTTGAAAATTGATTTGAATTAACAACCAAACAGAGCCTTATATTTTGTGGTGTACAAAAATATTATATTTTGTGATGAGAAAAATTATATCATTTTATAATTTATATTATAAATTTGAAAGTATTATTACAAAAGTTAAATATATATATATATATATAAAAATTTAAAAATACCAAGCTTTGGAAGACAAACCCACATAGGTTGCCCCTTTTTTTGTGTTGGCCATCATTCTTCTTCCTTTCCTTTTCATCTCATTTCATTTCTTTGTTGGGTTGGCAAAGAGCTTGGCTCTCTTTCTCTCTATCTCAGCGTGTCTTTCTCTCTCTCTCTCTTTCCCTTTCTCTTTTCTCCATTGTTGCTGAATCTTTGACTTTCAAATGAGAGTTCCTAGAGTGAGATTTTGCAAAAGTATTGTAAATGAAAGTTGAAGAGTTCGTCATGATCTTTGCAATGGTGTTCTCAGATTCATGATCGGGTGATGTTTGCATTTCCGGATTAGCTTTTCTTCATATTTGAAGTAGAGACTTTCTTCATATTTTTACATTAAACTATGTTAGGGTTATTTTGAGAAAATATATCATTATAAGAGGTATTGCATTTTTTTTTTTTAAAGATTTTTTTAGGTAATTTTTGGAAGAATAATTATGTTGGAATGTTAAGAAAAGTGATATCAGAGCTATAAGATTTAGGCCCTTTTTTTTTTTCTCACCGGCGGGCAGCCGGCCAGCAACCTTGCTTTCGTTGCCCACTGGAGTTTTCTACACATATTTTCAAGTAATCAATAATTACAGATGCCTAAGAATCAAATTCAGTTTCAACTTTTACAAAACCTGCATCAACAATTGATAGAATTATGTATATAGAATAAATTGTGTATTAAATGGGCCAAAAAGGAGTCGAAAGAAAAACAGGAAAGCATCCACTAAAACAACAACATTATTAAAACTAAAGCTAATTGGTGTATGTTAGAGCTATATGTATAATATATATAATCCACTAACATCTCACCTAATGCACTAACAAATACCTTGTTATAAGACAATATATCTCGTCAATGGTTTTAAAATTTTATGACTTCAACAATTTAATTCTGATACATATGAGCTAATACAATCAACGCTAATACACCACAATTAATACGTCTTTAAAATAGAGATTTAGAACCATGGGATCGTGGTGGTAGTTGGGTGATGACAATAGTGATGGTGGTAGTGGAGGAATGCAATCGTATTTTAAATTACCATTTGAAAGCAGAATAAAATTTTATTTTGAAAATACAAATTCCATCAATTTCCATGGTTGTTCCAATCGGGCTGTGAAATTCCAGCCGACTCAGGGTCTAATATATCGAAGTGGTAAAAATGCATCCTGCGTAATTCTACTTCATTAACATTTTTTGTTATCCTAAACTCTCTCTCTATAGATTCACTTTCTCAAGAACTTTAATACCATAAATTTTCACAAACTTTACAACGAATCCAACTAACAAGAGACAACTTTGCGACTTCGAAGAAGTAATCTCATCATTCATCTCATTAAGGTTCGTCAAATATTTTCATCCACTTTAATCTTTTTCCTCATATCTATTAACTTGTTTATCATTTATTATTATGGATTTTCATCCGTGTTTCTTAAAAGGCATGGTATTTGATTCACTTATAAGGCATGGTCTTTGATTCATTTATATATATATACACCAATGTGTTCGGATTTGTTAAAGTTAAAGATCTCAACTTTGTGGAAAAGTTCATGCCTGTTGGACTAATTTACATTTATGTATGTCAATAATCTGAACCATCCATCTCATATGATAAGTTGAGAAGAACATATGTATGCAAAAATAATTAGGTTGATAGATATAAATAATCAATTGATCAAATTACATACATATTATATTTTGGACAGCCTATTCTTAAAAACATGTAGGCCGTATAAATAAAAATAATATAATAATATGACAATCGATGTTGGATCACTTGATTTTTAACATGAATAATTTTCTAAGGTTAGATCACTTGGACGGCCTATTCGTAAAACATGTAGTAATCACATGATTAAATTATATACGTATATATTATTTGGACGGCCTATTCTTAAAACATGTAGGTCGTATAGATAAAAATAAAATAATAATATGACAATTGATGTTGGATCAACTTGATTTTTAGCATGAATAATTTTTTAAAATTGATTGTATAGAATGAACAGTTTAAATCACTGAAGTGAGTTCAAAATAATATGATAATGGATCAATTTCACGGGTAAATTGAGATTTTTAGCTTTTCAAATCCATAGCAAATCAAGACTTATATACCAATGGTTATAAGGTCTTTATTTGAATGTTAATTTGGGTATTATTTGAAGCCTCAATGTACTTTACCTAGAATATCTACCTTCACCTAGTTGGAGGTAAGTATTTTTGTTTTCAAAAATGTTAGAGGCTCAAAGTTTCTGTCAATTTTTTTACTCAACACTCACGTGGGCTTGGGTTCCACATTTATGTGAGTGTTTGGTAGAAAATTTGATCAAAACCTTCATATTTGGGGCATTGCTCTTTTGTTTTTGCTTCATTCAAATCAAAAAAAAAAAAAACCATGCAAACATGTATCGATGTTTTGAATACCCGTACTCTCCGTCCGTAAATTTTTTCTCATCAAATTCTTTATAATTGCACTCCATAATTTATCTTTATAATCAAAATTTTACACATGACACATTTTAAATGCCAAAATTGAAGTGAAATTGTAAAAAATGGAATGTGAATTACGCTACTCTCCAAATTTATTTTCCATAATAATACACAAAATGTAAGAGCCTCGGCCTATTTGGCCTATTCAAATCATGGACGCCAAAACTATAAATAAATGTTTGGGCCTCATGTTGGCGAATTAGCTCTGAAAGGCTCATGTTCAATTGAAAACGATTCAATGAAAAACTCACTACTTTATTACGGATTAAGAAGTTTTTCAGGCAGATTCTATGGTTTAAAGCTATCAATTTGTGATTTTGTAGTGTTAGAAAAATTTTGCTTTTACAATTACTTTAAATTGCTATTAAAATGTTAATGTCACTGCATTGTTTACTTTTGATGTATTAAGTCCATGAAATTGTGTTATGATAGGTATTTGAATCACATTGAACATATTCACATGAGATTTATGAAAGTGAGTAAAGTGGAAGTCCTTAGCAAAAAGAGGTGTCAACAGGTTCTTGGCTTTCTGCTGAAATAATCTCTGGAAATGGCCACACATACAGCATAAGATATGTTTCATTTCCAAGTTCTAGCGAGGCACTAGTCGAAAGGGTTCCTAGGAAGGCAATTAGGCCTTGTCCTCCACCGGTGGAGGGGCTGCTGCTGATAATTGGGTTCCCGGAGATCGTTTGGAGGTATTTCATTCCAAGAACATGTCTATATATTTGATTTTTGTCTTCTTAAGGAAACCTTTAAGAAATATGTTGGAGAAAAGTTTTGGATAGCTTTAGATCATTAAATTTACCCTTTTTGTATGAAAATGTAACCACATTTCAGAACATACATTCTAAAATGTAATTTGCTGGGATACTACTTAATTCCTTAACTAGATGCACCAAACATACAACAGCTGAATAGCCTTCAGCAGTTGATTTAGTTTCTTTTGTTTATATTGCTTGTATCCTAATTTCCATAGGGATCTTTTGAGAGTAGTTCATATTAATGCCCCTGAAAATGCTTGATATTAATGGTTCTTTTTTTCTTTTATGAGCTCTCCTTGCTTTACATTGGCTGATTATATATCGTTTACTGTGTTTATACAATAGGGTGATGCACAATTTACAATGTCAACGAAGAAAAACCAGAAAGACACAAATACAAAGCTATTTGTGGGCAAAGATCATTTTCATGCTGCAAAAAAAATGGAAATTCAGAAGCCCCAAAATTCCACCAGGACACTCGAGAAAGCATCGCCTATTGGTGGGAATTCTGTAAAACATGAGAATGAAGACACTGACAGTTTTCGTAGTGATGCTGAACCCTTTCATGGACGATGGTACGAGAAAGAAGGAAGTGACCTTCTGAAGAATAAGGAAGTGGTGGCACGAGACCATAAGTTAAAGCTACGTGCCTATTGTAATGCTCTGAGGGCGTTGTTTGCATCGGGTCCTTTGAGTTGGGAAGATGAGATGGAGGTGACAGATCTCCGTCTTTCACTGCACATATCGGATGATGAACATTTGGTGGAGATAAGAAACTTGATGTCTGCTAGAATTCCTATGTGTTGAACACAAAATCAGACTGTTTTTTGTTCTACCATTCTTATCAACAATTATGTAACGGTTTGATTATGAGTTTGTGAAAGCCATTAGGGAAGAGTACCAAAGGATCAGACCAAACGTTTTTAGCAGCTTAGTTGTTCAAGAAAAGATTATGTAGTTCTGAGGTCAGGGGACTGGGGGAGGCCAAAGGGCAGGGGAAAATCACTAACCAAGACTAACATTACTTCTAGTTCTCTCAGGATGGCCTGGTATAATCTTGCAGTTATTCCATATGAATAATATTCTTGTTATTTTCTTTTCTTTTCTTTTCTTTTTTTCCTAACATGCTATACTTCAGTTACGGATCGAGTTCTCTGCAATTTTATTGGTATGATTACTGTATTGTTTAGCAATCTTTCATACCACCTAGTGCAGTACTGGTTTCACTTTCTGTATTAGAATTATATTTGTTTTGTCCCTTTAATTGCCAGTTGATCCTCTATCCAATGGATGTTGTTTTTGCTTCCATCATAAGTAATAAAGTTTAGCTCATGCTATTAGTTCAGGTAACCCAAGGAGGAAAGGAAAGGAGAGTTGTGAATCTATGTTGTGGAAAGGGGTAATTTCTGCCTCTCAGACTACTTTCCTTCAACTATTAATTAGAGTGTAGAGAGGAACAGGGAAAAGAATTGAGTATACCTTGCCTTAAGACCTCCAAATTTTCACGGCCACGTGTGTGCCATTTCCCTTTCATGATTATACATTAAAATTTAAATAATAAAAAAGTACACCCAGTTTAGTTGGTGGTTATACTAACACATATTGCTGATAATTTTGGTGTTTTTTTTTTATTATGTTCATTTTGTTGATTTTTGAGGACATTTAGTGTGAATCTCAATAAACCTCCTTTCCCACTTAAAAAGTAATCCATTCTATTATATGAAGTGTACACCCCATTTGGTGTGAACGTTGTTATGTTTTACATTTTCTAATAATGCCCTTCATAACAGTCAATTCCAATAACTGTTGAAGTAGAGGAACTAAGTTGACTAAGAAACCGCCCCTCAATCATTAAGTCATCCAAAAATTTAAATGTAAAATTGCAAACGCATTGCATATGCATCCACCACTAGTTAAGTTAAAAAGTAAGTCTTTGTGCGTAATCCCATTGCTTAGTTTCCAATATTATCCATTCTGTCATATCCTTGAATTACATTGCAGATTCGAGAAGGGCTGGACTATAATCCTTACTTCCCTGGGAGCAATTGCTATGCCTAAAATGCTGAACGACGGTGCTGTTGAGTACGAAGATGGTACCCCTACAACAGTCACAGGCAATCTTCCTAATCCTATCTTTGTAGTTTAGTTTGTGTCTCAGTTAACAAAACTTAGAAAGCTTATATCCTTTCCATATGTTGGGACAGATGGGAAAAGACGTCGTGACATTTTGTCATGGGCTGCTGAACCTTAAATGGAAGAGAGAAAGCTGGTAAGATGGGCTGCAAGGATGTATCTCTTTTTGTTGTGAGTCATTGCCTTCTGTAAATTAATAGTTATGCTACGAACATAAAAACCAATCACAAAATCAGACACAAAATACACATGAATAGACAATATTTTATAGGATTTGTTAGTGGGGTCAACTTTGAAAATCTTGTATGTCTATATCTATTTTGTATTCTGTTCTAACTGATTTGTTATGCTCAAATATTCAGACTGATGGCTAGAATGGTGATTCGGCTTTATTGTGCTTCCATTTGGTGGAAAAGTAAAAAATTGTTTTGGAAAAGTGGTCTCAACAAAATCAAACGGTCCAGGTTCATGTGACGGGGATTGAGTTTGGGTATTAACCAACTCAAAAGTCTATGAATGTAACCATTTCAAAACATTAGATATGCCAACCTTCTTTTTTTCCCCTTTTTTTTTTTGATATGTACCTGTTTTGCTAAATATAGCAACTAGGTACTGTTTCTGACTTCAATTGGGCATTTGGAAAAATTGCAGATGGGATTCAAATGGATTTTTGTGCTGTCACTTGCACTTCTTCAAGCTGGTTACTATCAACGGTTAAGATGGTCTGTTCTCAAGTCTCGTAAGCTAGTTCTTGATGTTGTCAACTGATCTCTTCTAAACTTGAGCGATGCGTTGACAACAATAGTTGCTACTGTAAAGATGCGGGGTTTCCCCGTGACTTGTGTTGTGCTTCAACAATGTATCTGCGATTTCATCTTTCCATTTGTTCTCTAATATAAACCTTGTAGGAATATCAGGGTCGTTGTCTTTCTGAGGCAGAAAAATAAGGTGTCCTATGATACATAATAAGTTATTTTCTTGCATCATTCTTAAATTGTCTAGGGGATCTAATGAGTTGTATGTGCCCAAGAGTGAAAATAATGTGAGGATAAAACATGGGGTAACAACCAACTAATCAAATACAACTTCAAGGTGGTGAGTGGAGCACTCCAAGCACTGGCATGGTTAGGGTTGTAAAATGGTTGTAAATCCAAACGAACCTGTTCATTCAAAATTATTCTTAAAATAATATCAAAATCAACTTGTTATATAAATAATTAACCTTGAAACAATTTTTGAATTTGTTAATTTGTTTCTTAGCCCAATAAACTTTACATATCAAATTAAACTTCTTGAACTCAATTCGATTTAAATTCTCATTTGAAATCCATTTGAATCTCTGCAAATAAAATAAATCAATGAGTTCCAACTATTACATATTCGATCAATTTTTTTTTTTTTTTTTTGGTCTGGGCATACGATACTTGGTGATCCAAATTCTGTATGATACTTGGTTGATCCAAATTCTCCTCCATCCATTTCTTGCCTTCCGATTTTGAAGAATATACAATCCAATCTTTTAGTCATCAACCAAAGATGAGTTGGACATAAAAGAACTTCCTAATTCTCCTCATCCATTTTGAAACATATCAAGTTCTCAAAAAAAAATTAAGCAGTTTATTACTAGACATTTATTTAACCATACTTTTAAGCGTATTGATCTGATGAAGAATAATGAATCTAAAAGATATTCTGAAAACTGACATCACAATGCTTCTGGAGTGAAGCATTTATTTGATTTGAACTACGGACCAGACTCCCAAAATTTTGGTCAATTATCTGTAATGCCAATAAAGCTTTTGTCATGGACCTCGCATCTTTATTATCTGCTCCCAAACAAATACACCAGGCATCTCTTTTATTATACGAAATACTTCTGCTCCTAACAGAACTACAACTAGGCATCCTTCAATGTGGGCAGGTTTTAGGGTATTAGTGACAATATCACAAGATATATATATGTATCAATAAGTAAAGCCACATAGGAATATGTAGGAAATACAACAAAGTTTTAGCCATTGAAACCCCATCTGATCCACAAAAGTGGCAAACAAATGAAAGCATTAATTGTGGGAGAATATCATCACAAGCAAACTCCTCTCTGTCAAATCAAATAAAATGTAAAAGTCACTTAGTCAAATGCATCATCATCATCATCAGGAAGGGGCTGAGCAGCAGCATCCCGCAGTTCAGCTTCATGCCTGCAACAAATACAAGTGCATATAAACATCATATAACACCGGCAAACTCTACGTTGAACAAGAAAAATTCAAATTTTAGACACAATTTTCCATTCTGAAAATCCATGTCCAGCAATGCCAAAGCACCTTTTACACATATAGTCTCAAGACATAATATGCTCAATGAGTCTAGTTGCAATACAAATCACACGAAAAAAACTATACAGTATGATTACGTGCTACCAATACAAGAATGACAGATGGAAAATTAAAGAATTTTCAGTGCAGACTAGAATGTGAATGCGTGTGTGTGTGTATTTATATTTGGGAAAATAGAATGCTTACAATTGTTGTGCAGCAATGTCAATTTGAACTTCTGGAGGAGCAAGAGCAGGAGATTCAACAAAGTGAAGATTAGGATCCCTGCAAGGTGAAATAATCAATTCAGCAGTACTCCAGAAACACAGATACAAAGTGAAGAACTAAAAACAATAAGCACAAAAACTAAGCCAAGAAAGGAAAACCAGCATCTTGTATATTACCCAGCAGTTTTCTAGCAAGATATAGGAAAGGTTTCTCAACGTTGTAGTTGCTCTTTGCAGAAATCTCATAGTACCTGAAGATTCTTCTTTCTATGGAATGTGACCTGCTTTGCTTGACCTGCCTGTTCTTTACATCAACCGTTGTTTCCACACAAAACAATTGGGATATTCTCGCAAACCCTGATATTAACAGTGGAAAATAATTCAGAATTCACAGTCACTTCTAAATTTAATTTAACTTTTCCATGTAAAAATCATAATTTTCGTCAAGTCACCTGCAGAGATCCCGGTGCCATGTAGGAACATTCTTGTAGGTCAAACGGCAGTGACATCAAACATTATGATGGCACATTGCCCAGGATACTGCATAGATAATAAAAAAAAAATGTACACAAAATATGTAAATATATGAAGCAAAATTTAGAACTAAAAAATAAACTTGAGGAAGACTGGCAGATTACAGGTGCTAGGAATTTAGATAACTGCAGAATAACTGAATAAATCAAAGTTAAACATCTAACTAGAGCGGAAATTTAAAAGCAAATTACATCCAAACGAGCAATTACCTGGAAGATTTGCTCAAGTCAGATATAATTCTGGTTTGAGTTAAAAGTTCAATAGATAATTTTCTCACATCATTGCTACCTCGTATCCCAATCAGACTTGTTTCATGCAAAATACTGCTCTGCAATTGTTGTGTTAGAATTGTTCAATAGATATATTTTAACAATTAAAACTCTATTTTCCTCTCAAATGCTTTTGTAATTGTTCCAGAAAGTGTTCTGCATGTTCTATTAGATAATTTAGTTCTATAATGACTAAGGATACTAGGTTGTGGATTTTGATATGTTTAGGGTTTAATAAGTAAAACTACGGCTTAGACACTAACATTTTTTCAGTAGGATAGAAATATCGACCGAGAATAGATGGTTATAATCTCTGTGCAGCAGCAGGTCAGCAATAAGATAGCCTCACAATACAATCAACAGAACAACTAACGCTTGGTGGTGGTTAGAATTCCAAGATGAAAATAAACTAGACAACAAATTACCAATGACAGCAATCTTCTTAGATAATTGCCGGCATGTATTATTTCGCAATAGCAACAAGGGTCTGGATACAAACCAACACAACTCTAAAACTATACAAGGTATCTTGACTAATGCAAGAAACATTGAGATGTAACAGTCTGTAAACCATGTAAAACCTATACAAGTCAATCAGCACCACACAAAGACAAAGTCCCATTAAAGTTTGATGTTACCATTGACATGACCTACACAAAGTGCACGGTGCAGAAGCAGAAACATTACAATGTTAACAATGTCAACTCACGTGCACACCTTAATAATTAAAAGATATCCAGGATGATATAACATCTTAATAAGTACCACATTTCTGCACTAAAAAAGCACGGATACAGACACGTAACACAACACGTGTCAGACACCCATACATTGCTGTCGGAGAGGTGTCCATGCTTCATGATGCAGAAATAAGGTTTCATAATCCTCATAACACATGAAAGTAAAACATGGCTCATCATTTCACCCATCGATGATAACTTCTAAGCCACACTGTACTTGTCAAAAGGGAAAAGGAACTAAACCAAAGAAACCGACGAATGAGACCTAGGCTGCAAATGCACCCATCTAATAACCACACTTCCAGTGAAAGAAGCTTGATGGACAGAAGCACAAACCTAATTAATTTATACATTGAAAAAAATCCAGCAACTTTAACACCATAAAATGTTGGCAATAAAAGAACATCCTACAAATAACACCCCCCCCCCCCCCCCCCCCGGTGACTAATAAAGACATTTTATTCCATGTTGTAAGTGAAAATCATCACAACACTCTGATGCCAAGATGGTGACAAATGCTGTAATAACCTTTAATTTTTTGGCAAATGCATGAATAATAATGATTTCTCAAAATGAACCATCAGCCATAGCAACTAAAATAGAGAATCTCTAATCCTTCACCAAATCCTGATGAAAAAATTGGTGAAAATGAGATTCAATCCATTTACCAAACTGGTATCAAATCAAGTTTTCATCAAGGAGGGATGAATCAAATCTTTCTCATAATTTCAACAACCCTTTTTTCACTTAAATTTGATGAAATTGTAAAAAAAAATGAATTTTTGATCAGTTTTTTAGTGAGCTATATCCAATCAAACTATCTATAACAAATTTGATGGGAAATAAATGAAGGGTTAGACATGCTCTTATAAATCAAGTGAGGAAAAAACACATCAGTCCTTGGAAATAATATTATCTTCCAACGAATAAACATCTAAAAAGCAACACTTACTATGACTACAAGATCAAAACAAATGATCATGATTATAAACAGCTAATTTCTTCATATATAACAAAAACCACAAAACTGACAAGGAAAAAACTTACTAATAACCAATCTCTTAGTCCTCCAAATTTCTCTTGCCCCGCAGTATCCCAACAGTAAACCTTATCTTCCCACAGTTGGTGAAGAAATCCAGTGGATGAACTTCAACACCAATCGTAGCGGCAAATCAAAAATCTCCTCAATCCATATCTCACTACACACATATCTATACACTATATATATTCACGAATATGCATCTATGTGTACTTACGTTCGTATTTCTTCTCAAACTCTCCCGTAAGATGGCGTTTCACGAATGTCGTTTTCCCTGCACCATCGTCACATCAGGATTCAATTGAAGATCAGATCTAAACTGCAAAGCGTTAAATTGAAAATCAAGATCGAAAAAAATACCAGTGCCGCCATCACCAACGATCACGAGCTTGAAGCTTGGATAAGCCACAGTTTGTTGATTAGGAAGTGCCTACAAATACATCACACACAGATTAATCACCAAAAACCCTAACCCTAGAGAGAGAGAAAAAGAGGAGAGAGAGAGAATATACCATGGTGGAAAGCAGACGGGATGGAGGCTGTGAATTTTGAATGGAGAAGGACAGAGAGAGAACGGGGGTATATATGGGAGTTGGGGGTTTGGAGATGGGTTTTTGGCTTTTGATTAACGCGATTGTCTCAGCCGTTGGACCAAAATCCCGCTTCAGATATCCGCTTGAATGTCGGCCGTACACGTGGAATATAACTTTCGGTATCTGTACGCTTTCTGTGGGCTTGTGGCTGCAACGCCAATGGGTCAACCATATTCTCTTGTTGGGCATAAAGGGAACCATTTTTACGACAATTGGGCTTTATCTGCATTGTGTCCTTTTCTTTAATAAATTTGGGCCCTTTTTTAAAGAGAGAAAATAAATGAGGATTTTTTTTTAAGGTTCTTAATATTAAAATTTTATAACATAAAAGATACTTAATATTTTTATAATGTCTAAGATCCCTCAACATTGATTCAAAGAAATTCATCACAGAAAAAATTCCAAATTTCTCTAGACATATCACAAAGAAAATTTCAAATTTCTTTGGATAACAATGAGAACTAGTGCTCTGCTTCAGAGAAAATTAAGTTGGTCCGGAGAAATTCTCTGGTTTGGATTGAATTTTCTCTAAGTTGAACTCAATTTTCTCTGAGTTGGTCTAGAGAAATTCTCTGGTTTGAACTAAATTTTCTCTGGTTTGGTCCAAAAAAATTCTCTGATTTGGATTGAAATTTCTCTGGATTGATTTGAGGGACCTTAGACATTCTCTCATTGGAATTTCATCAAACATCTTCTTTGCTAAATCTATGTCCCTAGCTCTGTGCATATTTTGCATATTTTCAAAACAAGTTTGTGCAGAATCAGAATCAATCTGCATTGATGCCATTAGGAGGTTAGTTTTAATTTGGAAAAAGAAAAACATGCAAAACAGATATGAATAAATTCTCAAATATTTACCTTCTCATATTTTGATCATATCCAGTGACATAGTAAGTGGGGAACACCCAAAAAGCAACATCAACACATCTAATAGGCATCTTGAGGATCCATTTGGGAAGAGCATACGCCCATGGGAGATAAAAGAGAAGGTCCCTTTGCTTGTGAAAGACGGAAAGCTTCACAATATTGTCATGGCCATTCCCAGAATCCATTAAACATGATCATATTCACAGTGAAAAATAAATAACCGATATATATTCCTCTATCAATTATTGAATTTTGAACTGACTCATCAATGGAGTAATAAAAAGTGCAATATTCACGAACCCTCACAGCTCAGATCGCAGTGGTTCAGCTTAGATCACAGCATTCCGTTGATGACGTGGTAGAGACACAGGCAAAGGTAAAGATCGGAATGTACACAAAGAGAGAGGGTTTGATTTGGATAGAATGAAGATCAAAAAGAGAGAGAGTGTGTCAAATTTCTCTAATCTGATATATGGATATGGGTTTAGGGACTTTAGACATCAAAAAATAATATTGTGGATCTCTTCCATTACTAAAAATTGGAGAGGGATCTTAGACTAATTTTTTCAAAAACAATTATACAGTTTGTTTTGTTTCGGTATCCAAAAAATATTTTTCAAAATATTTTATTTTATTTTATTTCATATTTTCTTATTTTCAATGAATTTTTTTAATATTTTAAATAATTTTTTTAATTTTTATACATACCTAACATAAATAAACTTAAAAAGTATAATATTTGTGAAAAAAAAATCTTTAAAAAATTCACTAAATATCAAAAATACAAAATACAAAAAACATCAGTACATTTTTCATATTTTTGTGTATTTATTAATTTTTAAAATATTTTTTCACAAATATTTACTATTTGGATACATCTAAGTAAGGTGCATCTAAAAAAGTTTAAAAAATTGCTTAAAATTTTAAAAATATTCACTAAAAACAAAAAAATTGCGAAAAATAAAAAACTCAACTTCTAAAAACTTAAATTCAAAAAACTGAAACGAAAATACATTGATAGATTCTTACTCTCATTTAGATGCTAGGAACAAAAGATTTGAAATGAAAAATGTGTTATTAATGATCCTTTTAGTGAACATCACTTTATTCTTCCCATGAATTTATCCATTTTAACTCCTTTAATTATAAAAATATATTACTTTCACTTCTTACAAATGCATTCTAAATTATTTTGAAAATAATATATTTATATAATTTTTAGGAAAAATTACCAGAAAATCCTATTTCAGATTTTTTTATACCAATCAGTCCATGTTTTTTATTTTTATTTTATTAAATCCTAAAGTTTACACTTTTATACCCGGAGGTCCTATTTTCAGTTTTATTATATTTTTTTGGACCATTTTACCCTTATATATATAGCTGCTTGTTTGAATATGATTTTTGGGAAGTCAGCGATCTGCGTTTGGATTTCGGATTCTTTGCAATTTCTGATTTCTCTTTTACCATTTTCGATTTTCGATTTGCTAGTTTCTGAAGCTATAGATTGGGCGCGATTTTGCAATTATTGAAGCTCTAGGTTTGCGCGATTCGCAATTTTTGGTTTGTCTTTGCGATTTTCGATTTGCGATTTTGTCTAGTTTTCAGTCGATATTCTGGAGAAGGTTAGTTTTTGTTTGAGATTGGTGTTGTGATCTGTTCTTCATTGTTCTTCGTCGTTCTTCATCGTTTATCATCAATTGATTACAGTGATGTTTATGTCATGCGATTAGTGATTAATTCGTTGTTGTAATGAAATCATTGTGTTCATGTGAAATTTTGAATGATGAAGTTTTGTTGCATCAGTATTTGAACAAACTATTGTTAAGCATTTAGTGAACTGGAAGTTCACGCTATCAGTATATGAATTTTATAATTAAAATTGTATGTATGTGTCTATACTGTGAGCTTAAAATTTGTTGTATGTGATGTGTATGATGATAAATGTAAGGCTCATGATTGTTTGTTGAGGAGGTAGAGTTTTTTTTTTTTTTTATGATGTGAATATTTGAACTATTTAAAAATCTTGATACATTTCATTATGTTAGCAAATCTTCACACATATGAATGTGATTGAATATTCAAATTATTTTATGTACTATTGATGATTTTGCAATGTGATACGAGACAAATGAATTTTTTCATGTTGTTGTTGTGCTGCTATGGGTCAAACATGTTTGTGATAAATGTGGTACAAACATTTTCCTTTGATAAGTTAGTGAAATGTGTGTGCAACAAATGGTGTGATTTGTTTGCTGATTCAATCACTATGTTTTACCGACTGCCAAGGTATACAAATTATCATTTGGATAACAATGGCGAATTGCAAAACATGTTATTGCTTGGTAAATCAATTGGAGTTGAACGAATTGATGTTGTTGTTGAGCAAATATTGGGCACTAATAGACATAGTAGTTTAGCAAATTCATGCATTGAAGATGAGGATCAAACAAACTTGCTTCGTAGATATTGTGCGCACAGTGAGAAGGTTTGGTTGTCTTCAGTTTGGGCAAATGGTATTACACATGTTGGTCAATGTTTTACTGGAGGAGCATTTGAGTTTCGTACTGTTTTATACAAATATGCAGTGCAATGTGGGTTTAAATTCAAATATTTGAAGAACGATTCAGAACGAATTACTACTGTATGCTCACATAGAGATGATAGGGGATGTTTGTGGTCTGTGCATGGTAGAGTCCAAAGAGCAAACCAATTTTTCTACCTTAAGAGATAGACTAAGATACATAGTTGTGGTGCTGATATTCGTACTTTAAAAAATCCAAGGCTCAACTTTGATTTGGTGTCAAATGTTGTATCTGAGCGTGTTAGGGACAGACCACTGACGCGCCCCACTGATGTGGCATATACTTTCAAGGCAGACTATGGACTTGATATCAGCTACCATGTAGCGTGGTTAGGTGTTGAAAAAGCAAGAGAGGCTATGCATGGTGATTACTTAACATCGTTTGACCAACTGAGATGGTACGGTGATACTGTTCAGCATTATAATCCTGGAAGTCATATCAATATTGGCTATGATTTGAAGACTAGTCGGTTTAAAAGGTTTTTTGTAGCATTTGCTACGTGCATAAATGACTTCAAATATTGTCCCCCTTTACTTTTTCTTGATGGAACATTTCTAAAACGGAGATACAAAGGGCAGTTGCTTGTAGCGACAGTTAAAGACGGTAACCAAGGTTTGTTTAGCTTTTTGATGTGAAGTTTTACATTTGTTTACTTTTTGTGTGTGAGTTGTGACTGTTAACATTGGTTTTGTTTTTAGAATTGTTTCCAATAGCCTTTGCAATTGTTGATTCAGAGAGTGAATCGAATTGGTCATGGTTTCTATATGAACTATCAAAAGTAATTGCTGATGATAGACGCATGACATTTGTATCCGATCGTAATTTAGGGTTTTTGGAAGCAATGCCAAAGGCATTCCCATCAGCATATCATGGATGGTGTTTATAACACCTAAAGAATAATTTTAGGGACAAGTTGAAGGGTATGGAAAATGGTTTCAAGGAACACTTAATACGGAAGTTGGGTGATTGTGCATATGAATCTACTATGACAGGTTTTCATGCATTACTAGAAGAGTTGAAGAGTGAAGGGAAACAACGGGCATATAACTTCTTGTCAGGGTTAGAACCTGAACATTGGGCAAATGCTTACTTTAGGTAAAATGTGTACAATTGTGTGTTTCATGGAATATAATGATGGTTATATGTACATTGTTTATATTTTTGTGTTGTTATAACAATGTGAAATGTCATATATGGTATTAAATTGTGACAATTTTTGCTATTACGTGTTAGGGGACAACGATATGGTGAGATGACATCCAATGCTGCTGAATCATTCAACAATTGGATTAAAGAAGCACGAAATTTTCCAATAACAAAATTGGTTGATACTGTCCGGAATCAAATAATTAATGTGTCAAATGTTAGAGCGAAGGGATATTGCAAACAAGTGAAATGGAATTATTTGCCCTACCTTTGAGACTAACCTCCAAGATTCATTCAATTCTAGTAGGTCATGGAATGTAAGCAAAGCTAATGATGATGTGTTCGAGGTACATTCGTTTCCATCAGTTACAGTTGATGTTGGATGTTGTGTTTGTTCTTGTTACCAGTGGCAAGTAAATGGATTTCCTTATGAACATGTTGTTGAGGCTATCCAAAGGAATGCATATAATCTTAGTGATTGTGTTAAAAAATATTTTCATGTAGAGAATTATAGGGAAGCATATGCGGCGGCTATTTTCCCAATATCATATGTGGAGAAACCAGATTTTTGCTCTAGTGATTTCATCATATTACCTCCAATTGTAAAACGGCCAGCTGGTAGGCCGAGAAAGAGTAGAATACCATCTCGAGGGGAAAAAGTAAGTCAAATCAGGTGTGGCAGATGTGGAAAGATGGGCAGGCACAATCGGAAGTCGTGTAAAGAGCCAATACAGAGTTATATTGGTTGATGTGTTGGTGAACATTGTGAATTTCACATTCAGTTTTGAACATTTACAGTGCTTTTTTTCTTTTTTTTAGATAAATAAGATACCATTGTGAATGTTACATACATTTGCATTGGATACACATTTTGTTAGTTGATACATTGGTGTACTTGTTTTGTATTTCGATATAATTTTTGAATAAGAAGAGATTCATTAATTCTATGCACTTTGTCATTTTGTAGTTTTTTTTTTTTTTTTCATTTTGTATATTTATAAAATAGTTTGTTTATCAGTTTTATCAAAATAAAATATTATCTTGTTACATATATACCCAATATGTGTTGATGGATGGAATATGATATATGTTTTTGAACAGATTTGAGGTGTGATAGATGTAAAAAGATGGACAGCCACAATTAAAGTTGTGTAAAGATCAAATAATAGAGTTCATGTGAATATTATGTTGAGTTGTGAGTATTGGTTCATGTGTTGGATATCGTTTTGAGTATTTATAGTGTAGAATTTGTTTTAGATAAATAACATAGTGTTGTGAATGTTACATACATTTGCATTAGTAAACAATTTAGTAGTTCATGTATGAGGATACTTGTTGATGCAAGCTTCTTAATGTGAATTTTCATATTTTGATACAATTTGTCAATAAAAAGTTGATTTGTTCTATGAAATTTGTAATTTTGTAATTTCTTTACATTTTTTTTTTTTTTGAAATAGTTTGTTTTGATTTTTTGCAAAATAAAATGTAGAAAAGTTACATATATCCCCACTATGTGTTGATAGGGTGAGCATATGATATACATATATAAACTTTCACATTGTGTTGTGCTTAACAAACACATATAATGACTAATAATACTCATACACCATGAATAAGACCAAGAAAGAACATTGATATTAAAAGTACATTTCTTGGTAGACAAAATGTATATAGCTATTCTGTAATACCCCGACCCTCGTATCTGATTCTGTTATCTTTTCAAGCTTTTGTTCTGTACCTCTGACTATCTATTATGAAATTTTATGTATAAGTGCGGTAAATTGCATGGAAAGAAGACATATTGACCCTTATCTGTTGAGTTCAAACATTATCTGTTACACTTGAATTGCTTTCATCTGAAATTGGACACCTTAGAGATTTAATTTGCAAAAATTGATTTGATATTTGGAATCTAAATGATTTTTAAGCTATAATGGGATTTTCTGTGAAATTTTTATTTCGGCACCATAAAGCGATTGATTTTCGTCTTTTGTGCTCTTATATATATATTGCTATATATCTATGTCTAAGACTTGTGGAACTTGTGATCAAAACGTGGGACTCTAAGAGGGAGAGAAAAGAAGAGAGAAACGTGGGTGAGGAATTGGGGGAAATTGTGATTCATCAAGGAAGCTCATCACCTTATTGGATTTGTGTAATTTAATTGAAGGTAATTCAAGTTCTCTTGTGTAGCCACTTAAGAGTTGAGATATATATATATATATATATATTTGTGTTTGATTCATGGATGCTCTATATGTGATCTAAGTAGGGTTTCTCATTAATTGGGTATTTTGACATCTTAGACATCCATTTTAGATTGTGTATCATTAATT
Organism: Camellia oleifera; assembly: GCA_022316695.1. NCBI lineage: Eukaryota > Viridiplantae > Streptophyta > Magnoliopsida > Ericales > Theaceae > Camellia > Camellia oleifera. The sequence continues at coordinate 23,433,086 of CM039313.1, read as the reverse complement.
CATGCCTGCATGTTAATATTATGTGATGTGGTTGTTAAACTTGAAGAACTTGAATATATTCGGAAAATATGATGGAATTTGTGAAAGTGTTGGCTTGTTGAAGCCTTTAACTTGGTTCAACTTGATGTGATTAAGCTTTAATTCATGTTATGGTGTTGCTAAGTGGAATGCTTGCATGAATTTTACCCTTGATTGCATGAAAAATTGGGTTTGGATGATGAATTTTGGCTTGAAATCGGGCTGCCCTGAATCTGGGTAGTCGTCCGCTCGAGCGGAGGTCAGGGCCGCTCGAGCGTGAAAATGCACCTCCCAGTAGTTTTCTGAAATTTACCCTGTCCGCTCGAGCGGAGAACTTTACGCTCGAGTGTAAAAATCGACCATCTAGTATTTCTGGTAGCACTACACTGTCCGCTCGAGCGGACAAAGCTACGCTCGAGCGGAGGACTGTTTCAGTAAGAAAAATCTGTTTTGTTCAGTTTTTCATGCTTGACTCTTTGGTGTTATTAGAATGTTTTTCTGATGAGTTTATGATAGTGATATATTCATATCCATAAAACTGTAGTGACATATGGAATGACTGATAAGGATTAAAAGGGAAGGATACTAACTTATCAGTATATGATGTGCAGGGCACACTCTAGAAGGAACTAGTACGCCGCCACAACGCTGTGAGTAAAAGTGCATTACATATATATTTATGTAACTGTTCTGTAAGACATAATTGTAAATTATGTATTGATCTGGAAATGAAAAGTGGAAACCATATCCGTATATCTGTTGTGCCGCAAGGCTATCTGTGCCGAAAGGCTATCTGTTGTGCCGAAAGGCTATCTGTTGTACCGCAAGGCTATCTGTGCCGAAAGGCTATCTGTTGTGCCGCAAGGCTATCTGTTGTGCCGCAAGGCTACCTGTGCCGAAAGGCTATCTGTTGTGCCGAAAGACTATCTGTTGGGCCGCAAGGCTACCTGTACCGAAAGGCTATCTGGGCCAACAGGCCAATTTGTTATTTCTGTATCTGATTTTGGTACATATACTAAGGTGCATTGTGATTTCATTATTGCGCACTCGTATTCACTGAGCTTGTCTCATTCTATCTGTTGTCTGATTCTGTAGGAGCCAGCTTGGGGAGCTGTTCTAACATCACATCGTGCATTCTGTCAGCTTAAGGATAACCAGGCACAGGAGGGAACCTTTGCATATTAGACTAGTTTTCTTTGTATATGTAATTTTTGGTATCCATGTTGCTGGTCAGGATTATTGTATCTATTGTTTTGTGTGCCTAATATCTGGGCTGGATTTGTAGACGTTTTAAACCAACTTTTGTGTGCATGTTTACCTTTTGTAAAATCTCGTAATGGTCCTGGTTTTTGGTAGCTGCTCAATGGATGTGTCTGTTTATTGTCATTTAAAATTTACTGCTTCCGCTCAGGCCCCAAAACGCTGTTCATCATAGGTCACTCTGTCTGTTCCTGATTAGGTCATGCCGGAACCTTTTAGGGGCAGGTTAGGGGTGTGACATATTCATATCAACATCTTTGTGGAATGATTATTTACTAACTAACAATACCCAAGTTCACATGTTAGTGAGTGGTATATTATATACAAAACATATTGTACTTGGACAAAACCTAACATTAACATTGTTTCATCAATACATCAAAAGAAAATGGTAGGGTGTGAAAATATGAAGTTTAGTTCTAAGATGCATCCTCGTTGGTGTCAACAACAAAACTTGAATGATTTGTTCTTTCAGGATCATTCAGGAATGCTTCAACTAACAGAGCTCTCATAGCAAGCCAAGCTTCCTTATCCAGCACAGGTTCAATTGGTTCATGAAGGGCATGCTGCCTCATTATGTACCAAAGTGCAACTCCGCAATTAAGATTGCAGGAGAAAAAAAAAAAAAGAATCAATATTTTCTTATATTCACATTAGTTGTAGCTACTATGTCAATGAGAATATTAATTGTAAATACTCATGAATTTGGGTCTTGTTGAGGGCATGCATCAACTGATTGCAATGGCTTGACATAGTCTGAGGGTGTTAATGTATCTGCCATATCCGATGTGGAGAAAAATTTCTGAATATGTGATTCGATATATGTTTTCTGTGATTGTGAATATGATTAGATGTGTAGAATAGATAATATTTTAACTACATTGATATGTAACTCAACATGTACATTTTTTCATATTATTGAATGAAATATTGAAATTACCACGATGTTTGCTTGAGCTAGGTGTATGTCTTCAAAACCATCTCTGGGCCTCATTGAATTATAGTGCTTCTACACTCCATCATCCATGTCGTTCACTACTGAGGGGGAAGATTTGCATGACAGTACGGTCGAGCTGAGGTGACGTCAGACTTAACGGAACGCACGGCGCCGAGCTAACTCTGTTGACGCGACTGACTTGCACGGTCAGAGACATTGACCGAGCAAGCGCAAACTGGCCCTAGCCGAACTGTGACTCGCGCGTTCCGGACGGAGTTCGGAATGGTGAATGGTAACCGAGCTATTGGATGACCCGAGCTGGGCCGAGGCTGCAACAAGGCCGGCATGCCTCCGACCGGCCAACCGAGGTGAATGGTTCCTTGTAGCCGAGAATTTAGATGGAATGGTTGGAGGCCGGCATGCCTCGCAACCGGTTGGTCCTAATGAATCAGTCAGGAGTAGCTCGGCCGAGGTGGTCTGGCTTTCACATGATCCCAAGGGACAGTTCAGCAATATATAGCTCGGTTGTGTACGCGTAATGGTGATCTTCCACAAGTAATAGGCCAGTCGTGGTACTCCAGTTATGTGTGCCACCTGGGCCAATGGCGCGAGAGAAAGGACATCTGCTCTACGAACGCCTCAATACCGTTAGACAGTTCTGTGTGTACTGGTGGAAGGACAGAACCTTTACATGCGTAAGGTGGTGAGAAGCGCGCACTGCCACCTGTCCAGGGAAGGACAACAGAGGTAGTGCGCGCACAACCTTGAGGCTGCATGGCCAGCCTAGAAATAGGGGGAAAAGACGAGCGTTGGAGGTAAAGAACTCACTCTGAAAAATACTCCCCTCTCATTGTCTTCTTCCTTAGAGACTAACTTGATCGTCGGAGGGTCTTTTCGGCACACCACCGCCGGGCAGCTCACCATTTTTGTGTTGCAGAGATAGACGCCGTCACCAGAAGCTTGACATTCAAGGCGTACGGAGAGCAAAGGATATTTCGCCCCCGTACAATTGGCGCCGTCTGTGGGAAAAGTTTTGATACTCAACCCTTGTTCTGTAAGCTTCTTCGACCATTTCCATGGCCAACAACGACGAAGTTCCGCTGTCCGTCGTCGATGGTGTCACTCCAGAGTATGTACGAAGGAGAGAAGGCCCCCCTAATGTTCCAACCATGGTGGGCCTGGAAACCTCTTCGCGAGGAGCGCGCGATAAGCGTGGAAGGAGTTCGGATCGTTCACAGAGTCCAGAGGGCCGCCGGCGCCGGGGGGAGTCCCGTGAGGAGCGTCTGGAGCATAAACTCAAGGATCAAGAAGCCCTCATTCGTAGGATGGCGGCGAAGATGGAGCTACTGAAGCGCCAAGTTAGGGGGAAGGGTGTTGTTGGAGAGGGCAACCTCAGTGAGCACACCCCCTCCCCTCGTTCTAGCAGTCGCCACCAGAGGAGGACTCATTCAATCTCCATCACCAGGAACTATGGAATGGGAGATTCAGACCAGCGAGAGGGCAGATCCTTCACTCGCAACAGCACCTATCGCGCCCTCACGCCGCCCATCGTCAACTTCGCGATACTCTGCCTCCTCCCGTTCCAGGGATCTCAGGGACATGCTGGAGGAGAGAGCGCGCTGTCGGGAGGCTCAGAGGGTGCCGGCGCTCCAGAGGTTAAGTGCCCCAGTTCGTTACAGTGAAGAAGTGGTGATGCCGACACCCAGAGACATAGCCTCAGCACTGGTGGACAAAGAGCTGGCAAGGCTTACAGCCACGCCGTTGTCCCCAGAGATTGAGAGCACCCCACTCCCTGCTGGATTCCACCAGCCAAAATTCACTTTGTACGACGGCAAGACGGATCCGTACATGCATGTGAGTCATTATCGGCAAGTGATGGCTGGCCACCGGCGGAACGATGCCTTGATGTGCCTCATATTCCCAGCAAGCTTGGGAGAGCTGGGCTTGAAGTGGTTCGAAAGGCTCCCGGAGGGGAGTATCGAGGGGTGGCAGCAACTAGCCGAAGCCTTCGTCACCAGATTCAAAACTAACACTCGAACGCCGAAGGAGGTCGACCATCTCCTGGGCGTCAAGATGGAGTCTGGGAGTTCGCTGAAGGCATACAATGTGAAGTACTGGGAAACTTACAACAAGATTCTCGACTGCCCTACCAATCTGGCGATCACTCAATACAAGAGGGGTCTCCCAGTCGGACATAGGTTGCGAGATTCACTCACGATGCATCAGCCGATCACCATGGAATCTTTGATGCAGCGGATCAACGAGCACATTCGTGTGGAAGATGATGCCGCCTCTGCGACCGAGAAGGATAATCCGGTCGCGGTGGACAGAAGGGTAGCGGGAAAAGTTCACTCGGTCGGGCAAGAGGAAAACCGCCCTAGTAACCGACCAAAAGATCAGCGTCGAGAGACCGGCCAGAATGACAGAAACAGAGGTCGCAGAAATGACCGGGCTGATGCACCCCGCGACGCAGCAGAAAATACCAAGAGAAAACTGAAAGCGCGAACAGGGATTACCACGGTCTTCAAAATTCCCATCTACCGCATTTTGAGCGAGATCCGAGGAGAGCCTTTTGTCCGTTGGTCGGCCAAGTTAGGGACTGCGCAGCGAGGCTTCAATCCAAAATATCGTTGCACCTTCCATGAAGAACGAGGGCACCGAACAGAGGATTGCTTGCCGCTCAAACAGCATTTGGAGGAATTAGTGGCGACAGGGCATCTTGACCAATATATTGATGGGGGAGTCAAGGCCGCGCCAACCGGACAAACCGAGCCTAACGGAATGGCCGCTCTAGAAGCGCCCCCGCAAGGTGTGATCAACGTCATCCACGGCATCATTGAACCAGAAAGGGTCTGCGAGCTGAGAGGGATGATCAAGAAGGCCGAGCACATGAGGGAAGTGCTCTCAGTCCAACCCGCGGTAAAGAGGGAAAAAACCGAGGAGAAAGACGTCATTTCTTTCTCTACCAAAGACTTGGAAAGGGTGCAGATACCGCACAATGATGCCTTGGTGGTGACCCTTCGCGTCAAAGATTTCGATATCAAGAGAATATTGATCGACCAGGGGAGTTCGGTCGAAATAATGTATTATGACGCGTTCAAACAAATGAAGTTGGAAGACAGGGATTTGGCTCCTGCAACATCTCCTTTGGTTGGCTTCAACTCGCAACCAGAATGGCCGATCGGAAAGATTATCTTGCCGGTCAGGGCGGGATCGGTTGTGAAGCAGGTAGCATTCTGGGTGCTCAAAGTGCCATCGACTTACAATTTGATTCTGGACAGAGGTTGGCTGCACGCCATGCAAGCGGTTGCTTCGACCTTCCACCAAGTCATGCGCTTTCCGACATCGAATGGGCAAATAGAGGAAGTCTGGGGAGACCAGGTGATGGCCAAACAATGCTTCGTTGCGGTAAATGGCAGCCGAGCGGCCAAAGGGTTTGTTTAGATGATCGAGGGGCCCGAGGGGAAGGAGGTCCTAGAAGACGTGGGTAGAAAGGCCGAGGAAAAATCAGTCGAAGATTTGGTGGAAATGCGCATTGACGAAAACGATCCGACCAAGTTCTTCCTCCTAGGATCATCCTTGTCTAGCGCCGAACGAGCGGACTATGTCGGTTTCTTGGTTTCCAACTTGGAGGCTTTTGCATGGACGCCTTACGATATGCCTGGCGTCGACCCAAGCTTCATTTGCCACCAGCTAAATGTCTTCCCTAATGCACAGCCAGTCATACAGAGAACGCGCCGTTCGGCCTTGCACCATACTGAAGTAGTTGCGAAAGAAGTGAAGAATTTATTGGAGGCCGGGGCCATAGAAGAGGTGCAATACCCTCGGTGGATATCTAACACGATGGTGGTTCCTAAGAAGAACGGCAAATGGCGAGTTTGCGTTGACTACAAGACTGTCAACCGCGCTTGCCCGATGGATAGCTTTTCCCTCCCTCGGATTGACCAGTTGGTGGACTTAACCGCTGGCCATCAGAGGTTTAGCTTCTTGGATGCATATCGCGGCTATCATCAAATAGCCATGTACAAGCCGGACAGAGAGATCACGTCGTTCACCACCCTCAGAGGCTTATACTACTACAAGGTCATGCCGTTCGGATTGAAGAACACCAGGGCAACCTTTCAGCGGATGGTAACAAAAATGTTCGCTCCTCTCTTGGGCCGAACAATGGAGGCCTATATCGACGATATGGTAGTAAAAAGTAAGGAAAATTCTCAGCACCTCGCCGACCTAGCAGAAATGTTTGCCATACTCAAACATTACAAACTTCGTCTGAACGCCTCCAAGTGCGCCTTTGGAGTTGGCCCTGGAAAGTTTCTGGGTTTTCTGGTTACAAACCGAGGAATTGAAGCCGACCCATCTCAGATCAAAGCAATACAAGAATTGCAGCGCCCGAACTCCACAAAAGATGCGCAACATCTTGCCGGGATGGCAGCCACGCTGAATAGATTTATCAGCCGGTCTTCGGATCGTTGCAGGCCCTTCTTCAAAACTTTGAAGTCCAAGTTCTACTAGGATGAAGAATGCGACCGTGCACTTGCAGACCTAAAGACGTACCTTTCTTCAGCCTCTATTTTGGTTACACCTCAGCCGGGCGAGGAGTTATATCTCTACTTGGCGGTCTCTCAACATGCGGTGAGCGCTGTTCTAGTCCATGCTGAAGGCATTCAGCACTTGCCCATTTTCTATGTGAGCAAGACTCTGCTCCCGGCCGAAACGAGATATCTTTCCTTGGAAAAATTGGCGCTGACTCTCATGATGGCGTCAAGAAAGCTGGCGCACTATTTTCATGCCCATACAATAGTAGTGTTAACCGAGTTCCCGCTCAAGGTGCTCTTCGAAAAAGCGGACTTCACTGGGAGGATTCTGAAATGGGCCGTGGAATTGGGCCAGTACGACATTAAGTTTCGACCGCGCACCGCGATCAAAGCTCAAGCCCTTGCAGATTTTGTGGCGGAATTTGCCCCTGGAACATATCCAATCTGCCCGATTGATTTGGTTGGTGCGGATTTAGCACAACCTGTGGTTTTGGCAACAGAGACAAATGTTGGCCCGCAAGTGGGAGAAGGGCAGAGCTCGACCGAAACAGCAAAGTCCGATGACACGTTGAAAGAAGAACCCAGCAAAGACGTGGAAAGAGACCATAATGAGCCGACCAGAAACTTGGAATTGAGAAGTTCCCAAAACCCATCTGATTGCTGGAAGTTGTTTGTTGGCGAGATGTGGAAACTCTTCTTCGACGAGTGTAGACACTCCATTTTTGACTGTCCTCAAGACCTGGACGTCACCGCTTGAACACCTGGTGATTATCCATGTTCGTGTTCGTTTGGAGTTCCCGGAGTCCTCGGCTACGCGCCTTGCCTCAGGACCTCCGAACTTGACTGTTTTGTGTCTGGTTTTGCACCAAACACTTGTGCTCTACCTTGGAGGGGCAAAGAATGCCTTGTGAGGCATCCCCACACACCACCGGCAGTGGCTAGAGGCCACCAGCTGGTTGGTGTTGTCATCGGCACTATATTGTGCCGGTCGGCACTCTTTTGTGTCGGTCGGCAGTCAATTTTGTCAAAATGACAATTTTGCCCTGCTGACTACTGTGCAGTTGCTTTTTGAGATATTTTAAGGCAGCTGTCTTGCATTTGTTTCCCCTCCATACACGTGTATGGAATGATGAGCTCTTGTTTTGCTTAGCTTGTAAGCTTTGTTGCTTATAAGAGAAGGCCCTCTTCTCTTAGCTTAGGGTTGGCAAAGTTAGACATTTTAGAGAGAAAAGATAGAGAAGAAGCTCTGGTTTTAGGGTTTGAGTTCTATATCTATCCTATCTCTCTTTTTCTCTCTTATTTGTACACTGGGTGTTTGTGGCTTACTATTGCTCATCAACACCTAGTGTTTCACCTTCCCTTGGTTACTGAGGTCCCAAGAGGTTGTTCTTGCTGTTCTTGACTGGTTTGGAGCTCAAGGAAGCAACAAAGTCAACATTTGTGAAGAAGGTCAACAAGGGTGAGAAACTTGCTTTATATACCCCATTCTTGCACTCCATTTTGACCTATCTTTGAACTGTTTTTGTGCTTGGTGTTTAATACAAAAAAGTTCTATTTTTTAGTCCTCTTGATAGTTTATTAAGGGTACTTTGTGCTTTGGGGAGGTTTGACCACCCGTAGGCCTTGAAAAGGCCTCATTTTGTGCTATTTTGTGGGAGATCCGGGATTTTGGTGTTGGGGTCTCTTCACCACTGAAATCTTGAGGGATTTCAGTGGTGTAGATGATGCCTTAAAGTCCTAAGAAGGAGGGGGTCACCCCCTCTCCTTGTTGTCCTTGAAAAGGGCAAGTTTTGCCTCTTGAGGGAGCATTGTGCTTGAGTGTGTGTTGAGCATGTATGGACTGTTATTCATCTTAGAATATCATGATTTAACATTTCTATGTGTTGGTTTTGGTCCCTTATGCATGCTTAGCATAGTTGCCATGTAATGCCTTGTATTGCCTTAATATACCTTAGGTTGTTAGCCTTTATTTGAGCATGATTTAGGCTTAGACTTATGAATGTTTTGTGCTTATTTTTCCATGCTTTAGGTCTGTCCATAGTTGTTCGGGTCGATTTTGGCATGTTTAGCATAGCTCCTTTGCATTTGTGGCTTGCCAGGCTTGTATGCCTCAAGTATGTGAGTGTGTAGCATGTGTTGCTTGCATTATTTTGGTGGTTTGGAACCATCCAACATGTCATTTCAGTCCCTTTGGTGTGCTTGTATGCTTGCCTTAGTTGTCTCTTTGTTGCTTTGAGAGCATGTGTTGCATGCCTTATGTTTTGACCATTATGCATGCCTTTGAATTTGAGCCACTTAGATGTCATCTAAGTGGTCCTTTGGGCTTGATTTTGTGTGCTAAAACTTTGATTTTAGTTGCTTAATTCTTGCCATATTAAGTCTTGTCAAGTGTAGTTCAATGTCCTTTGACTAGCCTTGAGCACTTGGGCCATATTTGTATGCTTTGGCTTGTCTCATTTGAGTTGGTTTGGTACCACATTCTAGCATGAATTTCAGAGCTTATATTGCATGCTAGTTGTCCATGATATCCTCTTTCAAGTGTGCTTGGAAGTTGCTTGTTTAGTGCCTAAGTGTTAAGTCTTAACATATGCATGTGTGTGTGTGCGGTGGCTTTCATCTTTGGGGCATTTTGGCCACTGATTTTAGGCCTATTTAGAGTTGCCTAGATCATGTTTAAAACCATCATTTGCTTGGTTTGCATTGCCTCATGTTTGCTTGCATGCTTACATAAGTATCTTGCTATGATCATGTTGCATATTAGCTAACATGCTTAGGTTGCATTGCACCTTGCATACATGCCTTGTTCCTTGACTTGGTGATAGGAATTGGGCCTTGTTTTGTTTATATGGTTTGCATGCATTTGAAATTGAAAGTGCACATTTGGTTCCTTGGGCCATCATGCATGGAAATGCGTGATTGGTGGCCCGAGAATCGAGGCACATGTCCCTTTGAGTCACAAATATGATAAGGGGCATGATTAGTGCACACATTGTTGGAATTACATTGCCATGCAAGTTTTTGTCCTCTGCTGCTGTGAGTTGCAGGTTCTGCAGACATTCAGTGCTGGCCGGCAGTGTTTAGTGCCGACCGGCAGTCTATTGATAGCCGATGAGTTCATTTTGTGCCGGTGGATACATCCTAGTGCCGGTGGTCATTTCCTCTAGCCGGTGGTATCCCCCAGTGTCCTGAAAGGCATTTCTGAGACTTTGGCAGTTTCCAGAGGAGCAAAGTAGGGAAAACAGAGGCAATCTAAGCATGGCAGTGCAATTCCGAGCGGAACCCGAGCACGTGCTGCATTTGAGCCCTCGCCCCGAGGCGGTTTACTGTTTTTCTCAGATTAATTATTTTGTTAATTTAATTAATCTGTAATATTTAATTAGCTTGCGTGGTTAATTATTTGTATATTCTTTTGGTCCCTCCGAGCGAGGGCGAATCTGTAATAAGTGTGGGTGAGTCGTGTGTATGTCTTCCAACCCCCATTTCTTTCTCCCTTTTATTTACCCGCTTATGATGGTAGATTAGGGCACGTTTATTTTAGCATACCTTATGCAATGTATGCGTGCATCCATGCATTTGTTGACATACACCGGGCTCGGTACATCATACAAACCGCATTGTATTTTCAAATCTAACTTGAATACGTGCATCAAATGATTGCATTTCACATGCCATTTTTAGGGTTAGCCGAGCCTATCCTAATTACATGTTGTATGCGATGCATTAGTCACTCTAACATGAACTAGGGCATGCATGTTTGCTAACTAGTTTCTTGTTTTGGCACGGAGTACGATGTAAGTATTTATGCTTTAGCATATCACATGCGTATGGATGTTAACATGACAGTATGCTTACCATGCGGCTAAATGCTTATATGAGATAAACTGTTTGAATGCCTGTGGGTGGAGGTTGGATTGCTTGAGTTGGGAAAACTCATTGAAGTCCGTGTTTTAGCCTACTTGCGAGTAGCAAATTCTAAAGCATTTTCAAAGCCAACGGATATGCAATGTTTATTTTCAAATTAGGCAATCTAGTCTATACTTGTTTGCTGCGCGCATAACATAGTAATTCTAGGCTAATAATTGGAATAAGAGCATGTAATGTTTTCAAAATCGGATATCACGGTTAGTAGAGGCCGGTCTTCGGACCAGGCGAAAGGGGGTGCTCATAGCTGACCTTCCCCGATCGTACCCAAGCTCCCGAGCCAAGACCACTTTGGTGATGATGGACACGTGGCCTTCGGCACCGAGTCAGGGTTTCCTAAATTTCCCATTTTAAAATATTTAGGTGGCGACTCTGTAATCTGGCAAAGTAGTCCATGTTTGGCACTACTTTTCAAAAAATCTATTTTTCTTCAAAACGATTTGCCAGAGTTGGACTCTTTGGTTCAAGATTTAGAACCGCAACACAAAAAGGGAGTCCGAACTGTAGCGAGGTCCCTCGTGGCCATGTTACAACGGGGCATCCAACAGGCATGGGGCTGGGCTGGGAATTGTGCTAATTTCACCCGATGGGCTGATCGTGGAGCAAGCAATTACGCACGACTTCCCAGCGTCCAACAACGAGGCGGAATACGAGGCCCTCCTCGCCGGACTAAGAAGCGCGCTGAGAATGAAAGTCACAGCCCTTATGGTGTTCAGTGATTCCAAGCTGGTGCTCAATCAAGTCTCAGGGGAGTATGAGGCCAAAGATGAAAGAATGGCTAAGTATCAGGCGCTGGTGCAAGCGGAAGTCAAGAAGTTCGATGCCATCAAAGTTGAACAGATCAACCACGAAGGAAACAGCACGGCCGATGAATTGGCCGGTCTCGCTTCCACTCAGACAACCTTTCCCAATCCCTTGATGATTGAATTTTTACCCCGGCCAAGCATTGAGGAACCAGAAGCAACCGAGGTACTCTGCATCGACTTGGGACCTTCCTGGATGGACCCCATCATCGCCTTTCTGAAAGATAGGATTCTACCGGAAGAAAAGAAGGCGGCCCACAAGATCCGGGCAAAGTCAGAGCGGTTTTGGCTCTCACCTTCCGGAGCCTTGTACAAGAAATCTTTCACGGGATCGTATCTGAAATGTGTCCACCCCTCTAAGGTGGAAGCTTTCCTCTATGAGATCCATGAAGGCATCTGCGGCAGCCATACTGGGGGTAGATCTCTAGCATACCGAGCAATCTCGCAGGGTTATTGGTGGCCGTGCATGCAGGCGGACGCGCAGAAATATGTTTGTAGATGCGAGAAATGTCAGAAATTTGCTCACCAAATCCACCAACCAGCGAGGGAATTGCTCTCCCTTACAAGTCCTTGGCCGTTTGCACTTTGAGGTTTGGATATTGTGGGGCCACTCCCAGCGGCCCCGGGCAACCGCAAGTTCTTTATCGCTGCGACTGACTACTTCACTAAGTGGGTCGAGGCCGAGCCACTAGCAACCATTAACGAAAAAGATGTTAAGAAATTTGTTTGGCAAAATGTGATCACTCGCTTCGGCATACCCAAGGCCCTCATCTCGGATAATGGCACTCAATTCGATGGAAAACTCTTTCGCGGGTTTTGCGAAGAGTTGAAGATCGAGTTCTACAATTCAACGCCGGCCTATCCTCAGTCAAATGGTCAAGCAGAGGCCTCAAACAAGACCATTCTAGACGGGCTGAAGAAGCGGCTTGAGAAGGCCAAGGGAAAGTGGACTGAAGAGCTTCCTAATGTACTATGGGCATACCGCACTATGCCAAGGCGATCGACTGGAGAGACACCATTCGCTTTGGCCTATGGTATGGAGGCCATCATCCCATTAGAAATTGGCATGCCAACGATCCGCTCAGAAAGTTTCCAGCCAGACCTGAACAATGAAGCCGTGGTATTAGAGCTAGACCTTGTTGAAGAAAGACGACAGCGCGCATTAATCCACATAGCGGCCTATCAGCAGGAACTCTCAAAGAAATACAACAAGGCAGTGCACCCCAGGCTATTCAAGATTGGGGATTGGGTCTTAAGGAAAATGCTTGGCAACACAGTGATCCCTAGCGAAGGAAAGCTCGGTGCAAATTGGGAAGGACCATACAAGGTGGTTGGTCTCGCTGGCAAGGGGGCATACCATCTGGAAGATTTAGATGGCAAGGCTGTCCCCCGTCCATGGAATGTAGCCAACCTTAAGGTCTTTTACTTTTGAAATGTAATTTGCTTATGTTGTTTAGCTTTTCTAGACCCCTAGTCCTTTGGCACTTGATGTAAAATATAGTAATGTTTTTGTAATGAAAATTAGTCCTCTTCTTGTTTGGTATTACGTTTGTCCAATGATATAGCAAGACACAAGAAGCATTTATGGATGCCAGGGGCAGGAACCGACCTGAATGTGACCGGACTGTTTTCCTCGGAACGGGAGCAGACCACACAAACAACTGCATATGGAGCAATGTGCATTAAGGTCGAGCTGGTTTTGCTCGCCCAGTGGGAATGTTGGCGGCGTGACCAACCTAACTGAAACATTGGTGTTTTGCCCAATGTAGGAGCCAAGCTGATTTTGCTCGGCCCAATCAGCATATTGGTGTCTTGTCCAATATGAACGAGCGGATTTTGCTCAGCGGAATTCACGGTGTGGGTGTTTTGTCCAACCGTTCAATGGCCGAGCTGACTTCGCTCGGCAGAATGGAAATGTTGGCAGTATAGCCGACTCACAAGGCGAGCCGATTTTTGTTCGGCCTCATCGACGTATTGGAATCTTATAATTTTGCAAACTTGCCCAAACCGAGCAGGTTTTGCTCGGCCGAGTTCAATGTCAGTTTGTAATTTTACAGGAGCCGAGCTGCCAGATCTGTTTGAGAGCGTTCTGGAAGATCCACTTTGGCATATTGCGCAACTCTGCTGACCTGGCACTTGCGGTTTATAAACATTTGAACAAAGAAATTGGTACACATGCAACCGAACAAAAGTAAACAATGAACGAGCAAAAAGTCGAGTTTCATTGATCAGAAGTAATTCAGTACAGAAGGTGGGGCATAGCCCGGTTACATTGTAAAATAAAGCAAAAACAAAAGCTAAGGAAAGCAAGAAAATGAAATAGAAAAATCTTCAATCTAAAGCGAGGTTCTGTTCGGCCGTTTCTTCCGTCTGCTCGCCGACGACGATTGTTTGCTCGGGCAGGTTTTCCTCGGCGCCATCAGCCTCCACCGTAACAACCTCCCGATCAATGACTTCTTCATTTTCTGCATCTTGGGATGCCACCGGTGAAGTTTGCTCGGTCTGTTGTGCGGTGGCGGCTTCCTCCTCAGCCTCCTTTCGTGCCTCTGCAATTAATCGGTTCTATGCGGCGTTAGCATATGCTTGCATATAGACCGGGATATATGCAGAGGGCGGATTGATGAACATGTCAGAATCCTGACCAAGGCCAACTTTTTCCACGGCGGCTTTCCAGCCGCACTGGAAAAAGATGTCCTTGGTCACTTGGACCTGCCGCTCATAAGTCTTCTCGCCCTGAGCATATCCGCGGTCCTCTGCATCGTCAACCGCCTTGTCCATGGCCGCTTTGTGCGCATCTCGAAGCTTCTTCAGTTTGGCGAGGTACCGAGCTTTGGCCGACTTCACGGCCGTCTGTTTGTCAGATTCGGCTCGGTCAACCTTCTGCTGCAGTCTATCTCGCTCCGCCGCGATAGCCTCCTGCGCGGCCCTTAGTTTGGTTATCTCGGCCTTTTGCTCCTTGTTCTCGGCGATTGCATCGCGCAAGCTCTGCCGCACCTTTATCATCCAGTCGTGGGCCAGGTAATTCTTTTGTGCGGCCTGCATGCAAGAGAAAGATTGTAAGTGTTTGAGGAACCGAGCAAACAGTTGAAGCAAAAAAATTGAAAGCTTACTAGCACGATGGATTTAGCCGCCGAGCGTAGGACCTTTAGGTCGGACAGCTCATCATGTTTCTTCATGTCTGCTGGAAGGATTAACCCCTTGGTCATGTTGAAACCAAGGGAGTAATCCTTGTCAGCATAGATAGAATCCTCGGCCGAAACTGGCCGGCCATTGTACACGAACTCGGGCGCCCAGACCGGGGGGGTGGCTAGGCCCTTGCCTTTGGATTTGCTGGCCCGTGGTCGCTCGGTCTGGTCGCCCGGCTCGGTGGAGGCGACCTTAGCTGAGTCTTCATCGACAAGGTTTTGCTCGGCCAGCTTCTTCATCGGCCTTTTCTTTGACCGGCCAGCCTGTTGCTCGCTGGCAAGTGCAAGAATAGCTTCTGTTTGACCGGCTGGGGTTGAGGAAGTTCCCCCGGTCGCCTCTGGGGGTTGGGACTCCCCCTCCTCTCCGGTGATCATGGACTTAATGGCCCTGATTTTTTCCATTTCTTGCTCCACGGTGAGTGGAACGAGTCTGATCGGTGGAAGAGTTGGGTTTGGTTCTGGAGATGGAGCGCGCAGAAAGTCGGTCACGTGGCTTTTGCGCGGTGCCTGGTAGTGATATGTTTGTTCGAAACCGAGCAGTTTTGAGGTTTCTCTCTCTTCCTCGGGGTGACAAAGCAGAGCTCGGATTGCTTCTGGGTTGGCCTGATGATAGTCCGCTGCCAAGTGTCTATCTGCAAGAGGAAGACAAGTGTTAGACCGGTGCAAAATAATAAAGAAATTGACGCATTATAAAGATAGCACAGTGAGCCGGGCTACTCACCAGCATGGCCGAAGTCTTTCCTAATGTACCAGCCCGGTATGGGCGCCTCGGTGTCCTCGAAATTACCGGACACCCAAAGGAAGTCGTCATCGTTTCTTTCTTTGTCGGGGTTACCCTCTATAAGTTTTGCTCGGCCCTTCTTCACTTTAAGGTACCAGCAGAGCCCGCTCTTATTCCTACTTAAGCTATACTAATGGAAAATCTCAGCAAGACCGAGATTCAGACCGAGCCTACGGTTTAGCTCGGCGACCCCGTTTATTATCTTGTATGTGTTATTTGAAACTTGGCTTGGGCAAAGCCTTGTCTGCCTTAAAAATTCGCAGAGCAAGGGCTGGACCGGGAAGCGGACGCCTCCCTCTACTATGGAAACGACCGTGAAGGGGCACCGGTCTAAATCTCCCCAAGGGGTGTCTCCCTTTCTGGCGAGCTCTAGGACGACGTCGTCAGGAATTTTGTACTCCTTTCGAAACTCCGCCATCGCGCCGGGCGAACTGACCATGAACCGGTACTTCCCCATTACCTCGGTTTTATTTGGTTTGGTGTGTAACTCGGTCAAAAACGTTGGTGTGTCTGCTCGGACTTTGAGCTGCACCAGTTATAATGCTGGACGGGATTGGTCGGTCCTATTTGTTCTGCATATTGAAAAATAAGGCCAAGGGTTAGCACGGCATATATTGCGCGGCCCCTACTGGAAATAGCTCAGCGAAGGATTTGGTGTTTTGACTCAGCCCGGTTCAACTACAAGTATGCGTAAGCCCCCTAGTTTGGTTTTAGCGCAGTCGAGATCTAGTGAAGGATTCGGCTGATCCTTCAGCTCGGTCAGGATTCCAGGCGAAGGTTTCAGGGTTGTAGTTCGGTTCACTCGCTCACCGATCTAATGGCACACTCATCCCGGTCGCAGCCCCTACAAGAGGCCACAAACTAATTTTTGCTCGGCTAAAGCTAGAAATGCGGATCTAAATGAGCATTTAGCTCGGTTTTGCACAGGATTCATCCTGTTCATCTTGTTCTTCCTAAGTTCGTCCTATGTTCAAGGCATTTATTTAGACTAAAAGGAGGTAGGGGCATGAAGGCCCCATCCAGTCTTCCTTACCATCTTCCAGTTCCAATTTAGTCTAGGGTGCATGAAGGGGCATGAACAACACAGAATACACGAAGAACATAATGGTACAAGCATGAAGGATTGGAAAATGGAAGTAGAAAGTGCAAAGGAAGAGACAGAACTTACCAGAGATGGATACGAAGTGAAATGAGCCTCGCGAGCTTGACTGCAACGGTGAGAATGGCAGGAAGGAACGTGGGGAAGGGGAGCTCAGAGACAGTGATGGCAAAGAGGGCGAGGGTTTTTGGAGCTTGAGTAGAAAATGAGAAGTGAAGGGTTAAAACCCTTCGAATGATGTTTAAGAATGGGTGGGAAACCCAAATGGCTGCGCCGTTTGAATTGTGCGCATGCAGGGCAGCTAGTTGTACGACCCAATGAGGAGGCGCCACGTGGCACTGAAAACGCGGCTGTCAATACGGCTGTAAGACCTTTGATGTAACTGTGGAGGTAATGGCCGGCCAATTGAGATTGCTCGGCGACAGAAGTGTCCCCAATTCAACCATGGCTCGGCGACAAACATTCTCCCAATTGAGCTCAGCCTAGCAAGAGCGCAACTCAACCTTAGCTCGGACACGGTGATAAACCCAATCACGATAGCTCGGATGGGTTTAAGGGGCAATTGAGAGGGAAGATTTGCATGACAATACGGCCGAGCTGAGGCGACGTCAGACTTAACGGAACGCACGGCGCCGAGCTAACTGTGTTGACGCGACTGACTTGCACGGTCAGAGACATTGACTGAGCAAGTGCAAACTGGCCCTAGCCGAACTGTGACTCGCGCGTTCCGGACAGAGTTCGGAATGGCGAATGGTAACCGAGCTATTGGATGAGCCGGGCTCGGCCGAGGCTGCAGCGAGGCCGGCATGTCTCCGACCGGCCGACCGAGGTGAATGGTTCCTTGTAGCCGAGAATTTAGATGGAATGGTTGGAGGCCGGCATGCCTCGCAACCGGTTGGTCCTGATGAATCGGTCAGGAGTAGCTCGGCCGAGGTGGTCTGGCTTTCACATGATCCCAAGGAACAGTTCGGCAATATATAGCTCGATTATGTACGCGTAATGGTGATCTTCCACAAGTAATAGGCCGGTCATGGTACTCCGGTTATGTGTTCCACCTGGGCCAATGGCGCGAGGGAAAGGACATCTGCTCCACGAACGCCTCAATACCGTTAGACAGTTTTGTGTGTACTGGTGGAAGGACAGAACCTTTACACGCGTAAGGTGGTGAGAGGCACGCACTGCCACCTGTCCAGGGAAGGACAATAGAGGTAGTGCGCGCACAACCTTGAGGCTGCATGGCCAGCCTAGAAATAGGGGGAAAAGATGAGCATTGGAGGTAAGGAACTCACTCTGAAAAATACTCCCCTCTCATTGTCTTCTTCCTTAGAGAACTAACTTGATCGTCGGAGGGTCTTTTCGGTACACCACCACCGGGCAGCTCACCATTTTTGTGTTGCAGAGATAGACGCCGTCACCAGAAGCTTGACGTTCAAGGCGTACGGAGAGCAAAGGATATTTCACCCCCGTACAACTACTATGGTCCAATGATACTTAAAGTGGAGTGGAAAGTGCAGATATCGGTACTGATTTGCATGCTTGATGTGAGGATCAATGAATTTGGTTTGTAGTTCTGCTTTTTCATCTTTAATCATGCTCTGTAAACATTGACAGCACTTTGTGAGTAATGAGTTTTATAAATAAGGGATCAAACTTGTTTTTAATTCAGGATAAAAAAAATAAAATAACAAATTATACCAAACACAAGCTATTGAAAAAGAATGATTTGTCAAATTGTTGTGAATCTGTCATCATTGATTCTTACTTTCTTTTTAAAATTTCTACATATGCATCTATGACCTGTATATATTCAATGTTAATGTGATTATGATGTGAATGTTAATATATATAACCTTTGATGTACAATGTACAAAGCACCATACATTGTTTGTTATGTACTTGTCTTGAATTATTGACTCAAGATTGTCATAGAAAACATAAGTCTCCTTAGTGGTTCCTTGCCAAACAATTAGCCTACATTTAGAATTTAGATATAATAAGACAAGGATGGTATGTAAAGACATAGAAGTTCTTTGAAATATGCTTACCCATAACCTCTATTTTTATGCATATTCCTTGTCTTTTACTTGTACTGTTTAGATATGATCTTCCAAACCTCATATTTGTTGGACAACCTAAGCTTATTATGCTTAGGACGCTTAAAGTCTCGAAGCTTGTGCAAATAGCCTTCAAAATCTGGATCTACAATTTCATATTGCTTCTCAATGTCATTTTGTTCCAAATTTTCTAACTTTCTTTTCTGTTTGTCACCCTTTTTGTCTTGATATTCAAAATCAGGCAACTTCAATTTTTTTCTTTTTTTGATTTTGATGCGTTTCACCAAAGATGTAGGAGTTTTTTTGTGTCTTCTTCTTTAAATTTTGCTTCAGTTCCACATCCATAGTCTCTTGGTTTATTTGTTGTGTGACAACATGTACTGCATCATCATCAATTTTGTCTTCTAGCATAGTTTTCTCAAGTTGGAATATAGTCTTTTTAATTTTGAGGTCAATTATGGAGTTACTTTGCCTTTCTATCTCTGTAATCTTATTATCAATTGTAAGTTTGACAGAGAACAACTCATTCTGAACTATTGGATTCTCCTTCTGGTTACATATTAATGTTTCCAACTCCAAGATGATTTGGTCTTTCATGTCATTTGCTGCCTGTAGATTATGGTTCTCAATTTGTAGTTTCTCGATGAAATCCAATGCTTTTTGATGGTTAGCGACCATTTTCTCTATAATGTTGTCCTGAGCAACCTTTGACACAATGACTTGATGCACCTCATGTGCATGTAGATATGCAAGAGTCTTTACACCTTCCTCAATATTGGCTTCATCATGTTTATTGCTCTGAAATTCTGTTTCATTGCCAAACTCTGTATCAAATGCCTCATCAATGTCATCCTCTTGTATGCTCATGTCCATTTCTTCCTCAATTTTGACTTCATGATGAATAATACTCTCAGGTACATCTTTTTTATTCTCCTCATCCCGAATTATTGTCTGCGGCAACAGTGTGATCTCACAGTCTATCAGTATGAGTTTCTCTATATAAACCTGGTAATAGAGATTACTGTTAGTTTTAGTACAATAAATAATATTATTCACATTAGATAATGTTGGTATCTAACCTCATCATCATTGATTAACGAGAAAGACGAATTCTTCACATTCTTGTGAAGTTTTGTTAGATTCCATTTGAGAAATCAAGGTGCTGCATTTTGCAAAATTGGTTCCATTCTTTTGGTACGCTCACACAGCTAATACTACATAAAATGTAACAAATTGTCAATTATATGATTGAACATTTTCAATGTAAGATGAAAATTAGACTACAAACATTCACAATGGAAGGACTTATACTTCAACTATGAATGTCAAAACAAAACCTTGACAATGTGACTCAAGATAATCAATGTAATATGGAAAACAAACTCCAAACATTCACAATTTGAAGATTCATACTTCAAACACAAATGTTAGCAATATGACAATTCACTCGATGTAATCAATGAAATGTCAAAACAAATTTCAAATACTAACAATGGTGTTTTGAGTCTATTGGAATATCAACAATATGGCGCAACATAATCAATGTAACAATGAAACTAGACTCCAATCATTTGCAATGTGAAGATTCACACTTGAAACACAAATGTCAATAATGGAATATCAATAATGAGACTCAAAATAATCAATGTAACATGGATAACAAACTCTAAACATTCACAATGAGAAAATTCATACTTCAAACACAAATGTCTACAATTGAATCTTGACAATGTGACCACTCACCCAACATAATCAGTGTGATGTGAATATTGAAATATGAAGTATATGATTGAACATTTTCAATGTAAGATGAAAATTAGACTCCAATCATTCACAATGGGAAGACTTATACTTCAAACATGAATGTCAAAACAAAATCTTGACAATGTGACTCAACATAATCAGTTAATATGCATGTCGAAAAAAAAATTATGATTATAAACTAATGTGAATGTATCATTGCATACATACACTAGGGCTGATCACGGGTCGGTTTTGGTCGGGTGCGGGTCAAAACCGACCCGACCCGCAAGCGTGCGGGTTGAAGAAAACAGACCCGCAACCGCCCACAGTGCGGTTCACGGTTTGTGCGGGTGGGTCAGTCGGTTGTGCGGGCAGGTGCGGTTCGGTTTGCGGTTTGGGCTTTTTTTTAATTGGGCTTAGTTATAATATTAATTTGAACAAATTTGACATGTTGGGCTACTTTTTAAGCATTTTTTTATTATTTATGAAAAAGTTATAAATTAAATTTCATGATAACATAAATGTCCATATAATTATATAATAAATTTTACATTCTTCCAAAATTAAAAAATAATTGATAAAACTAATTACAAACTAAAACATTAAAATTCACACTAAAATCAATCTCCATTCATCCATAATCCAAGCTCACCTAAATTTTACATTCATCCAAAATGCAAAAATAATAATAATAACTAGTTATCTCCATCCATCCATAATCCAAAGTTTACCTAAATTTTACATTCATCCAAAATGTAAAAATAATAATAATAATAACTAGTTATCATCCATCCATCCATCCAAAATCTAAAGCAAGCTTACCTAAAATGTAATGCTCCAATTAATTTTACATTCATCCAAAATAAAAAAAATAATAATAAACATCCAAGGCTTCATACAAACTAAACATCCAAAACTCTTTAGGGCCAATGTCCAATGTCCAATCTCATCCAACAATCTGCCAAAAAAAATTCCAATGAGCCAAATTAATAAATATAAATAAATAAACATTAATATGATCTCAACTAATTAGAAAAATCTCACACATGAGCCAAATGAACATTAAAGTTCAATTATAGCATCTACATTAGACTTTGGGGTTGAAGAGGAACATTGCTCCAAAGTACCTAAAAGCATGAGTCAACAAAAGAAGATAAATAAACTTGCATAGTAAAAATAATAATAGAATTAAAAATGAAGAGATATTCACATATTACCCGAGTCGTATTGTTCAAATTCCTCCACATCATCCATTGCTTTTCGAAGAGAAATTGGAAGCAATGTTGGTTGTGTACATATCATGGTTGTTGAGTTTCATGGGTGTAAAAGCAAGCAATGTTGGTTAAAAACTTGTTTTAGAAAATAAGTTAAATTTGAACAATTTATTACTGTCTTGACTCGATAATATTAGCTATAAAAAAAATTAATATATTTCAAACTCATTTGAGATTGGCTCAAAAGAAGCAAAAAATAAAATACTCAATTATATTTGCTATAAAAAATAAAAAATAAAAAACTAATTTATTCAAGCAGCTTGTGATTAATTAATTAAAACTCATTTAAGATTGGCTCGGAAGAAGCAAAAAACAAAAGTTTTCAAGTCAAGTTTGAACAATTTATTACTACATTTTCTACAAACCAACAATTCTATTTACTAAGAAAATTTACTTAGAAAACTAATTAGGAATTGAAATCTATGAACAAGATTCGTTCTAGTAGTTTCCCCATAATAAGAATTTTAAATCTGCACTGTTAATTTAGATTTGGGATAATTTTCGAAATAAATTTTGAGGTAACATAGCATTTTTGTTCTACAAACAATGCTCGGAGACAAGGCAAGGACATGAGATTTTCTATATTCAAAATTCTCTATTTTTTTATTATCTAATACATTTTTAACATCACGATTGTGTCACAAAATTTTTTCCACATCATACGGCTAGAAATGCATGGATATGAGGAAACAAAAACTTTTGAGTACAAATAAGAGACCCTTAAGCAAGACTCTTGTAACCTTTAAAAAAACCATTAATACATCCAAAATACAGCACACACCAACATCATGAATATGCTCTTCACCGTCCCTTCCATTTCATCTTTTTAACTCACACCCAAAAACAAACAAATAACGCGTTTTCCTTATTCAACAACATTTATCTTGCATCTAATGACTATTGGCAGTAATTTTATTTGAGAAAATATTAGATAAATGACTAATCAATAAACTAACAAAAAATAGTAGAAACTGTGCCTAGTGCAAGTGATAACCGTGCCCAATGCAAGCTATAACAAGATTATAAAAAATATCCCCTCCCTTTTTAAAATTTTAAAAAATAAAAATAAAAATCTTAATTTTAATCTTGTTCCCCAAACTAAAACTCATATCAGAGGTCCTAAAAAGAGACCATATTCACCCAAACTAGTCTTATTTAGAATATGGTGAATAAAACTATATATATATATATATATATATATATTTTCTCTTTGAACAAACCGTATTCACCCAAAAAATACAAATAGATATATTAAGCAGATATTAAGATAGAGCCATCAAAATCAAATGAACATCAAGCAGATATTAAGATCAACAAAGAGATATATTAAGATCAACAAAGAAACTATATATATTCACAAAGAAATATGTTAAGATCAACATCAAACAGATCAGATCAACATCAAGCAGAGACATCAATCGAATGAAAAAGAGATCAGATCAGATCAGATCAGATTAGATCAACATCAAACTATAAATACTAATAGATCAGCTTGCCAAATCAAACATAGAGCCATCAATCGAATGAAAAAGAGGCCGATCAAAAAAAAAATCGAATGAAAAAGAGAGAGAGAGAGAACCGTATGTGTTGCTGCCAGTGCCGATCGCCGATTTGCTGCTGCCGATCGCCGGTCTGGCCTCTCCGCCGCTGCTGCTGCTGTGCTAGGGTTAGTGGGTGGCTGCTGCTAGAAGGAAGGAAGGGAAAAGGGGGAGAGGAGAGAAAGAGACGGGCGGCTGGGTGGGTGGGGCAACAAATGAAATGAAATAAGCTTGCCTTGCCCTAATTCACTAAACCTGATAAGTATAAAATAAAATAAAATAAAATAATACATTAATACGCGGGTCGCGGGTTGCGGTTCGGGTAGGGTCAGAACCGCAACCCGACCCGAACCCGATTCTTGACAGATTTTTAGACCCGCACCCGCCCACATACCTACATCGAAACCGCCCAAAAGGGTGCGGGTAGGGTAGGGTTGGGCGGTTTGTGCGGGTGGGTGGGTTCTATGCCCAGCCCTAACATACACATTAATAGTTATGTGAGTGAATGTAGTATTACATACCATTAAAGTCATAACACAGCCAGTCACTCATTCTGGACGTCGATGATGAAGTTCAACGGAATTCATTAATGTAGACTTGATGGTTTCTACCCAATCATATTCCCTCATCTTGTCCAAATGTTCCATGTGTTGATAGTATGCCCATCTAATTGTCTCACCAGTTGTGGAATAAAAGAGCTTTAAACAAGCATACAAACTTATCAACCTAGCAACCTCCTCATTATTTGATTTCTTTCTCCCAACCAATGCATCATCGATCAAAGACCGGATATTTTTCAATGTAAGCCTCTGTGTGTCCTTGCATTTCTTGCCGATAAGTCCAAATGTTGGCTTCGAACCATATGCAGTTTCCATTGGTACAGATGCACAGTCTATTCCAAAAATTAATTTGATGTCATGTGTAGACAATTTGACAGATTTGGGGCCAATTTTGAAACAATTTGATGCAGGGTTGTATGTCTCTATGATCTTTGCTATCACGTCGTCATATTTCATGCATGATGATAGTTCAATTTTTGTGTTTATCAGTGTATCAAACATCATCCAAAATGGAGTTCTCTTCAAACATTTCAGTTGCCCATCAGTGAACTTTGTTGTTGACATCAACTTTACCAAGCCAGTCATGTTTGAACGGTAGTTCACTTTGTTCATATTGACATTAGGTTTCACATCAGCTAGAGCTGTCTGTTCCTCATGGGTTTCTTCTTTTTTTATTTTTGTCTTTGGTGTTGATGTAACATCTGTCAATAAAATGTTAAACAAAAATAGAGACAAGACATTAAGAGGAATAAGTAATTAACAGTGCTATTAAAATGAATATTGATAAGGACAAAATTTCATAGCATCACTCATAGATAATATGTAAAGAATTAGAGAATATGACAGCATCTAAAAATTATTTTGAATGAAAAATGTGAATATTGGAATATCAACTATATGATTGAACATTTTCAATGTACCATGAAAATTAGACTCCAAACATTCCAATATGAACATTCATACTTGAAAAACAAAATGTCAACGATGGAATATCGATAATATGACTTAACATAATCAATGTAACATGGATAACAAACTCTAAACATTCACAATGAGAAGATTCATACTTCAAACACGAATGTCAATAATGGAATCTTGACAATGTGACCATTCACTCAACATAATCAATGTAACGTGAAAAATAGACTCAAAATACTAACAATGAGAAAATTCCTACTAAAAAACAATTAGCACATTATTTTGAATAAAAATGTGAATATTTAAATATTAACTATATGATTGAACATTTTCAATATAATATGAAAATTAGACTCGAAACATTCACAATGTAAACATTCATACTTGAAATACAAAATGTCAACGATGGAATATCAATAATGTGACTTAACATAATCAATGTAACATGGATAACAAATTCTAAACATTCACAATGAGAAGATTCATGCTTCAAACTTGAATGTCAATAATAGAATCTTGACAATGTGACCATTCACTCAACATAAACAATGTGACGTGAAAAATAGACTCAAAATACTAACAATGAGAAAATTCCTACTAAAAAACAATTAGCACATTATTTTGAATAAAAATGTAAATGTTGGAATATCAACTATATGATTGAACATTTTCAATGTAATATGAAAATTAGACTCGAAACATTCACAATGTGAACATTCATACTTGAAACACAAAATGTCAACGATGGAATATCGATAATGTGACTCAACATAATAAATGTAACATGGATAATAAACTCTAAACATTCATAATGAGAAGATTCATGTTTCAAACACGAATGTCAATAATAGAATCTTGACAATATGACCATTCACTCAACATAAACAATGTGACTGGAAAAATAGATTCAAAATACTAATAATGAGAAAATTCCTACTAAAAAACAATTAGGACATTATTGTGAATGAAAAATGTGAATATTGGAATATCAACTATATGATTGAACATTTTCAATGTAACGTGAAAATTAAACTCAAACATTCACAATGAGAAAATTCCTACTCTAAACAATTAGCACATTATTGTGAATGAAAAATGTGAATATTGAAATATGAACTATATGATTGAACATTTTCAATGTAACATGAAAATTAGACTCTAAACATTCACAATGTGAACATTTATACTTGAAACACAAAATGACAATGATGGAATATCGATAATGTGACTCAATATAATCAATGTAACATGCATAACAAACTCTAAATATTCACAATAAGAAAATTCATGCTTCAAACACGAATGTCAATAATGGAATCTTAACAGTGTGACCATTCACTCAACATAATCAATGTGGCGTGAAAAATAAACTCAAAATACTAAGAATGAGAAAATTTCTACTAAAAAACAATTAGCACATTTTTTTGAATAAAAGTGTGAATATTGGAATATCAACTATATGATTGAACATTTTCAACGTAATATGAAAATTAGACTCGAAACATTCACAATGTGAACATTCATACTTGAAACACAAAATGTCAACAATGGAATATCGATAATGTGACTCAACATAATCAATGTAACATGAATAACAAACTCTAAACATTCACAATGAGAAGATTCATGCTTCAAACACAAATGTCAATAATGGAATCTTGACAATGTGATCATTCACTCAACATAATCAATATGACATGAAAAATAGACTCAAAATACTAACAATGAGAAAATTCCTACTCAAAAATAATTAGCACATTATTTTGAATGAAAAATGTGAATATTGGAATATCAACTATATGATTGAACATTTTCAATTTAACATGAAAATTAGACTCGAAACATTCACAATAGGAAGACTTATACTTCAATCGTGAATGTCAAACGAAAACCTTGACAATGTGACTCGACATAATCAATGTAACATGGATAACAAACTCCAAACATTCACAATGAGAAGATTCATACTTCAAACACAAATGTTAGCAATGTGACAATTCACTCAACATAATCAATGAAATGTTAAAACAAATTACAAATACTAACAACGGTGTTTTGAGTCTATTGTAATCTCAACAATATGACTCAACATAATTGTTCTAGCAATGGAAATAGACTCCAATCATTTACAATGTGAACATTTATACTTGAAACACAAAATGTTAACGATGGAAAATAGAATTTCAAACATTCACAATGAGAAACAGAGCATTCATAAACATTCCTAAATATTGAGTCCCTAAACACCAAAGCTGAAAAACAGAGCATTCATAAATGTTACATGAAAAACAAAGCATTCATAAAGAAGAAATTATAATTTGTAATTTTCAAAGGCTAAATATCGAATCAATAAACATTAAACATTGAAATGTGAATATTTAGATTTTAATGAAAGAATATGAACTAGTGGATTTAATGTCAGAAAATAATATGAAATTGAAGAAAACAACTTACTATTGTTCACCATTGTAGATATCGATTGGCGTGAGGATCGCAGTTGCCGGAATGAACAGTTATCGGCGATCTCAATTGCCGGAATAGATTGTTCTTGGCGATCAATGTTAGTACTTCATGATTTTTGTTGCTGGAATGAACAGGACTTGCCGATCGTAAGGTTTTGGTTGAACAAGAAGGAGTTCAACGTTAGGGTTCTAATTTGGGGAAAAACAAAATTGTAGAGTTGAAAGAAAAAAGGCGCCTATGATATAATATGAACATAAGGGTAATATCGTCTTTTTACCTAGGACAGGACTGAGTGGAATATTAAAATAAATTTTGGACTAATTGGAACATAAGTAATTAAAGATGAATTTATGGAAAAAGCTCCCTAATTTTTATGATTGAGAGATTAATGTGTTTGGAGTCATAGATGAAGAAGATAAAATTATATTTGCTAATGGTTGAGAAAATCTTAGGCCTCGTTTGGGAACAGACTATTTTAGTAATTTTTTGATTTTTTATGAAAAGATGTACAAAAAAATAGAGAAAGTGATGTGACAATTTATAGTGACTTTTTGACTTTTTGACTAAAATGTAAAAAACAAGACCTTAGTGTAATTAATTCTTGAAAATTTTATTTTTAAGAAGAATTTTGTTAACAATTTTTTTACGGCATTTGTTAAAAAATGAAAATAATTATAGATTTTTAAAAAATATGTGTAATAAAAGACCAATGACTTAATGTGATAGATGAGGTACATTTGTGACTAATCTTGGCCTTCAAATCTTGTCATTGTCTGGTAGAACTTTCCTTTCTTTATTTCACTTCCTATGAAGAAACAAAAAATACATTTAGCAATGATATAATTTTACATGAATTTTATTTAAGCATTTAAAATAGTTCTACATTACATTTTGTACTTCAGAGACTATTACATCTGTTTGTTCGTGATTTAGTCTTTATTAAAATAAAATAAGAAGGTTCAAATTTAAAATTTGAATTTGAAATAACTTGAGGGATTCGTGAGGGTCACCACGGTTCCAGTTTCAATGATTCAAACTATTTATTTTATAAAATTCTCCACATATATCATCCATAAAAAAATAAAAATAAAAATAGATTGATCCGTTCATAAGAGATCAATACGTTCATAAGAGATCAACACTGACGAGTGATGGCAGTAGGATTGTGATGGTGGCTATACTTTGTTCATCCATGATGGAATAGAATGGTGAGCAGTGATGGCGATGCTAGTAGTAAGAGATCATCCACGGTGTGGTAGTGTAGTAGGATTGGGGTTATGGTGGTGATAAACGATGTTAATAGGATGGTGATGGTCATAATTGTGACATCAGTGGTAGTGGTGGTAGATAGGTTGATATTGGCAGTAGATAGGTAATAATAGTGGTAGTGATGGCGACAATGTTAGTACGTTGTTAGTAACATAGTTGTGGGCAATGGTAGTGATAGGATGGTTATGGCAGAAATAGTAAGATGATAGAGGTGGTTGGTGGCGTTAGTAGTAGAGTAATTATTGTGGTAGTAGTGGTTGGAGATAATAGTAGGCGACAGTGATTGGATAGTGGAAGGAGTTGTGTTGGCGAAAACAGATAATGGTAATAGTTAGGACTGGGCATAGGATTTTCTGACACTACAACAAAAAAGGCCTATGGTGACAGACTGATTTTGTCTCCAAACATCAAAATTTCGTCACTAAAGTGATCTGTGACGAAAAAAATTTGTCACCACGTTCGTGGCCTATACATCGTCACAAAAAGTACCTGTGACGAAAAACAGTTTCGTCACCTATTTTTATTTTTGGCGACGAAATGTTTCGTCTCCAAATGTTGAATTTTTCGTCCTCTAAAACACCAATTTCGTCACCAAAACTAAATAATATTTTATTTTAATTGTTTTTTACGACAAAATATTTCGTCACCAAATATATTTTAGTGACGAAAGTTTTCCTCACCAATGATATGGATTAAGGTGACAAAAAAATTCGTCACTAAAATGAGCAAAAAAGAAAATTATTCAATGACAAAAAACATTTTGTCACCAAATATTTCAATTTAGTGACGAAATATTCAGCAAATGTGACGAAATTATTTGTTTCATACTATATCATTAGTGACAAAATTATTCGTCATGTTTTTTGAAAACTAATAGCGACATTTTTTATTTCGTCACTAATAAAAATTAAAAATTTTGAAAATGGGAGTACTATTTTCTTCCGAAATTTTTTCTTTTCAGTAACAATTCCCTGCGCATTTCAATAACCTGTTCAATAAAATATCTGTTACAAATCAATACAAAAATCTGTTCATTTTCATAAACATCACAATCGAATTTTAGCTCTATCCACAAAAATACAACATGAACTGCATGCGGATTATAAACATGTCTCCTAATATCCACAAAAAAACGTCTACTAATATCCACAAAAATATAATATCAACCATATGCAGATTACCAAACACATCTCCTAATATCCAACAAAAAACATGTCTACTAATATCAACAAAAATAAAATATCAAGGGCGGATTACCGAACATGCCCCGTAATACTAACAAAACTATAAAATTTACAACACAACCAAAATACATGTAAGGTAATATGAACAAAAACACAAAATGAGCTACCATCGGCCCTCCAAATTACCAAACACGTCCATATCAAATCTCGAATCTGCAAAAAAATGAAACACAAAAAAAAAAAAAAAAAATTAGTTAGACAATTATTATCTTATCCATAACATATACAATTTAACATGCATTTTTGGACTTAGTTTTCAAACCGGCAGTCCCGTGCTAGTTCCGTAAGTTTTCACAACTCACATTGGTCCATCCCGAGGTATTTGAGGTGTTCCCCGGGCCGTCTCGTGGCTGTTGCACGATTTTGGCCCCCGAAGGCCTATTTTCAAGCTTAAGTGTGAAAAAGTGCATTTTTGGACTTAATTTTCAAACCGGGAGTCCCGTGCTAGTTCTGTAAGTTTCCACAACTCACATTGGTCCATCCCGAGGTGTTTGAGGTGTTTCCCGGGCCGTCTTGTGGCTGTTGCACGATTTTGGCCCCCGAAGGCCTATTTTCAAGCTTAATTGTAAAAAAGTGCATTTTTGGACTTAGTTTGCAAACCGGGAGTCCCGTGCTAGTTTCGTAAGTTTTCACAACTCACATTGGTCTGTCCCGAGGTGTTTGAGGTGTTTTCCGGGCTGTCTCATGACTGTTGCACGATTTTGGCCCCGGAAGGCCTATTTTCAAGCTTAATTGTAAAAAAGTACATTTTTTGACTTAGTTTTCAAACCGGAAGTCCCGTGCTAGTTCCGTAAGTTTTCACAACTCACATTGGTCCATCCTGAGGTGTTTGAGGTGTTCCCCGGGCCGTCTCGTGGCTGTTGCACAATTTTGGCCCCCGAAGGCCTATTTTCAAGCTTAAGTGTGAAAAATTGCATTTTTGGACTTAATTTTCAAACCGGGAGTCCCGTGCTAGTTCTGTAAGTTTCCACAACTCACATTGGTCCATCCCGAGGTGTTTGAGGTGTTTCCCAAGCCGTCTCGTGGCTGTTGCACGATTTTGGCCTCCGAAGGCCTATTTTCAAGCTTAATTGTAAAAAAGTGCATTTTTGGACTTAGTTTTCAAACCGGGAGTCCCGTGCTAGTTCCGTAAGTTTCCACAACTCACATTGGTCCATCCCGAAGTGTTTGAGGTGTTTCCCGGGCCATCTCGTGGCTGTTGCACGATTTTGGCCCCCGAAGGCCTATTTTCAAGCTTAATTGTAAAAAAGTGCATTTTTGGACTTAGTTTTCAAACCGGGAGTCCCGTGCTAGTTCCGTAAGTTTCCACAATTCACATTGGTCCATCCCGAGGTGTTTGAGGTGTTCCCCGAGCCGTCTCGTGGCTGTTGCACGATTTGGCCACCGAAGGCCTATTTTCAAGCTTAAGTGTGGAAAAGTGCATTTTTGGACTTAGTTTTCAAACCGGGAGTCCCGTGCTAGTTCCGTAAGTTTCCACAACTCACATTGGTCCATCCCGAGGTGTTTGAGGTGTTTCCCGGGCCGTCTCGTGGCTGTTGCACGATTTTGGCCCCCGAAGGCCTATTTTCAAGCTTAAGTGTGAAAAAGTGCATTTTTGGACTTAATTTTCAAACTGGGAGTCCCGTGCTAGTTCCGTAAGTTTCCACAACTCACATTGGTCCATCCCGAGGTGTTTGAGGTGTTTCCCGGGCCGTCTCGTGACTGTTGCACGATTTTGGCCCCCGAAGGCCTATTTTCAAGCTTAATTGTAAAAAAGTGCATTTTTGGACTTAGTTTGCAAACCGGGAGTCCCGTGCTAGTTTCGTAAGTTTTCACAACTCACATTGGTCTGTCCCGAGGTGTTTGAGGTGTTTTCCGGGCCGTCTCATGACTGTTGCACGATTTTGGCCCGGAAGGCCTATTTTCAAGCTTAATTGTAAAAAAGTGCATTTTTTGACTTAGTTTTCAAACCGGAAGTCCCGTGCTAGTTCCGTAAGTTTTCACAACTCACATTGGTCCATCCCGAAGTGTTTGAGGTGTTCCCCGGGCCGTCTCGTGGCTGTTGCACGATTTTGGCCCCCGAAGGCCTATTTTCAAGCTTAAGTGTGAAAAAGTGCATTTTTGGACTTAATTTTCAAACCGGGAGTCCCGTGCTAGTTCTGTAAGTTTCCACAACTCACATTGGTCCATCCCGAGGTGTTTGAGGTGTTTCCCGGGCCGTCTCGTGGCTGTTGCACGATTTTGGCCCCCGAAGGCCTATTTTCAAGCTTAATTGTAAAAAAGTGCATTTTTTGACTTAGTTTTTAAACCGGGAGTCCCGTGCTAGTTTTGTAAGTTTCCACAACTCACATTGGTCCATCCCGAGGTGTTTGAGGTGTTTCCCGGGCCGTCTCGTGGCTGTTGCACGATTTTGGCCCCCGAAGGCCTATTTTCAAGCTTAATTGTAAAAAAGTGCATTTTTTGACTTAGTTTTCAAACCGGGAGTCCCGTACTAGTTCCGTAAGTTTCCACAACTCACATTGGTCCGTCCCGAGGTGTTCGAGGTGTTTCCCGGGCCGTCTCGTGGCGGTTGCACATTTTTTCAACTAGTTCCATGCCTACATCTTGGAATAGTTTTCGACTTAGTTTCATGCCTACATGTTGGAATAATGCAAATGTCAAAGTAGTTTTCTAATTGGGAACCACATGCATAATTCAGTGTTTGTGATGTTTCTCGGGCTTTTACGTGCATAGTTCACTATCTTAGTTGAAGAAGAAATTTCTACTAAATTAGCATAGAAACATAATATACTAACCAAGAAGCTTGTCAATCATAATCTGAACTTCCCCCACTCTCAAAATTTCCTGTGATACCTTTCTGCCTCAAACACTCGATGATACTTTGTATCTTCTTGCTTTGTTTCTTCTCTGACTTTTCAAACCTTGCAATTTGTTCATTTTGTTGTGCTATTTGCAGCTCGAAGCGTTGAACATAGTCACTATTTTCAGCAGGTGCACCAGTTGTATTCACAGAAAAAGAAGGCCTCATACCGAGTCCTTTCACATAACCTGGCCTTGGCTGAAGCACCTTCACTGACAACTCCTGTGGGGTCAAGGGGATCACACTAGTCTGCGAGAGATGTTCTGCTTGCGTCTGTATCAGGTTGTCCTATTAATTTGAAATAAATCAAAGTATAAGTTATTCTACCCTACACAGCAAAATAAATAATATTATCAAAATTGAAAGGCATTGCCTTGTACATACATAATTAATTTGGCTCTCCGATGAAATCCATTCATGCGTGTCCGAATTGTAGTGGATGGACTTGTAAAATTCTGCTAAATCGGGCACTTTTCCATTTGCAATTATCTGCTTCATTTGTTTGTCAATGTTATATCAATGATTTAAATAACAAAGCCTACTAATCCAATAAAATAAATTAGTAGAACGCACCGAGCTGTGTACCCTGACCGGGATTGATTTTGATCCACATCGATGTTTTGTTTTCATTTGCATCCTATTATTCACATTAGCTAGTGATTGTTCCTACACAATTGAAACACCAATACAAACAAGAAAAGATAACATTAGTAAGAAAAAACTTAATTTTTGACAATTAACATACATAAAACATTTTACCTTGAATTTTTTACTATTCCACTTGTCAATCAGAGATGTCCACTGATTGAGAGTAACTCTTGCAGGTGGGTGGCTTCTCGCGTAATCCTCTCCTCTTGCATCCTTAAGTTGCTTGTATTGTTTGTGCAACTTATAGGTGAAACCACTCAATCGTCGACCAAACTGTGTGTCTAAAGCCTTTGCTACATCAGTCCGATTGCCTTGTAGATCAAACTGATCCTGCAAAATGAAAAAAAATTAAAAATTACAAAGAAACAAAGCCTAAACATGAAAAGAGATTGTCAATAATTACCACTAAGCGTTGGATCATCGGCTCCTTATCAGCAACATTCACCTTCTTCCACCTACGAACGCTCAGGTCTGGTAACTGCGTTCGAACCTCTATACCAATTTTGGAGACTAGCTTGGAGGCGTTGTCTCTTACTGGTGCACAAAACTGTTCAGGTATAGGAACTAACATCTTCCCATCCTTCTCGACAATGCGATGGGCCTGTATGCCCCGTGTCGGGCCACGACCACGTCTGTCATGTGATGCTGTAAGGATATAATATTAATTGAGTTAGTAAGTAAACAAATGCAAGTTAAACCTTAAAAACAACTTTACAAACTTACCAACGATGGTAGATGCAGTCACCTCGTCCTCAGGTTGCACATTATGTGGTGGTAAGGGTTGGGTACCGACCTCCTCACTTGGGGGATCCATCCTTTCCTCTGGGGTGGGAGGTAATGGCCTTGAATGAGACCGTAAACGGAGTCCTGGTGCCATCTGTTGTTCCTAAAAGAACATAATCAAACAGTGAAAACGAGATTTAAAACAGTTAAAATATATTTTAAAAAAGATATGATGTGTAAGATATGTGAAGAAGAAATGTAAAAAGTGAAAGACATGTTCACACACAAATATAAAATGTGTATAATACCTCGCGGTCAAAGGAACCCAATGACTCATCATCATTGTTATCCTCACTCTCTGAAGGGTTATACTCAACATCATCATCTACCTCAACCCTAATTCCCTTTTCCCTTGCAGTTGCACATTTGGGCTGAACCGCACTCCCTAAAGAATTTGTAATATTCTTCACTCCAAGATTGTTCATTACCTCACAATTCTCCTTGATTCGCTTATTTCTTTGTTTCTCGTATTCTGTTAGCTTCTTGGTTCTCAAATCACCTGGTTTCAGCCATTGTTTTTTGCCTCGGACCATTTCTACAACTATATAACATAATTCAACTTTAATTGAAAAATACAGACAATGTCATCATTCACCATTACATAAAAGAAGAAAAAGAAAGTAACATAATCATATAAAATAAAAATTACATTAATTAATAATATATGTTCGAAAATAAAGTGATATACTAAAAATTACATATCATAATCCATATCAGGATCCATATCAACATCAGGAATGTTATGTTCTTCATCTCCTTCATCATCTCTATTCTCTTCCATTATCGCATCTGATGACCCTACTTCCGAAATAACATTGAATTCAACATCATCCCTACAGTATCGAACAATTGGGTCAATGTCAATTGGAACAACATTAGTAATGTTTTCTTGTTGGAACACATCATTATTTTCTAAAGGATCCAATAATTCTCCATCACTAGTGTCTGGAACATCAAAGACACCCCTATGTTGCACCCTTTGTACGACATTCCAAGGCTCACCCAGTTTGGTATCACTCAGATAGAAGACTTGCTTAGCTTGACTAGGTAGGATAAATGGGTCAGATTGGTACCATCGACTTGTGACGTCAATGCTTGTGCAATATGTATCAAGTCGTATTGTTCTGTTTCTACCAGTGTTACCGGTGTTGTACCATTCACACTGGAACAAAACAACCTTTTTACCACATATGTAGTCAAATTCCAAAACCTTGCACAAGTGACCGTAGAAGTCATGCAATTTTCCTTCATGATCCCCGTGTGTAAGCACACCACTATTCTGACTCGTACGACGATTGTCTAGATCTCGAGTATGGAACCGGCTGCTATTGATTATGCAACCTGAGTACTCTTTCACTAGCAAATTAGGACCATTTGCTAGAGACCACAATTCATCAGTTGCCTCTAATGACTCTTCCATTCTCAATGTATTTATCTACAATTACATGTAACAAACAATAAGTAAATAATTTATGAATGACGACATTTTATAAAACTTTAATTTTGTTGAAGTTGTAAATGTCGAAGAATTATAAATATTTTACCCTCTCTTTGAACCACTTGGGAAATTCTTGTCGTTGTATGTGGATTATGTCATGTCCAGCTTGAGTTTGTAATAGATTTTTGTGTTCCCTACTCAAAAAAAAAAAAGAGTGATTACTACGTAGTTCTGCAAATAAAAAAGCTAAGCATAAACATAATTCAATGAAACACATACTCCAAATACTTTTCAATCTCCGGGCTATTGTACAACACAAACCAATGAGCAATATCACGAATTTCTTGAGACATTTCAGCATCTCGTGTGATTAGACCAATTGGACGTGCAATTTCTGTGAATACTGTCAACCCTTGTTGACGTTCACCGCGATCTTCATTCCGTTCTGGTCGATTATGCACGGTTTCAATCCCATCAACATACATTGAACAAAAAGTAATGCACTCTTTGACAATGTAAGCCTCGGCAATTGAACCTTCTGGTCGAGCTCGGTTGGTCACATATTTTTTTAATGCTCCCAGAAACCTTCAAGAGAGAACGAATTAGGAGTATAATTACATATGTGACACACTTACGTAAATCTCATTTACAAGTATAAGTGTAAAAATACCTTTCAATTGGGTACATCCATCGATATTGTACGGGTCCTCCAAGAATAGCCTCACGAGGCAAATGAACAGCCAAGTGGATCATCACATCGAAGAAGGCTGGAGGGAAGATCTTTTCAAGCTTGCATAAAATGTGTATTATACGTTCCTCTAATTTCTCTAGTTCGCTCCGCCTTAGTGTCCTAGAGCATAAGTCTTGGAAGAAATTGCCTAACTCAAAAAGTGTTGTGCTAATTTCTTTATCTACGTAACCACGCATTCCAATGGGAAGAATTCTTTGTATTAGTACATGGCAGTCGTCGCTTTTTAGGCCTGTTAGTCTACCATTTCTTGTATTCACTGATTTGGATATGTTTGCCGCATACCCATCTGGATACTTGCCAGTTTTTAAAAATTCAAAGAAACCCTCCCTCTCTGCAGGTGTCAATGAAAAGATTGCTCGAGGCTTGACATATGATCCATCGGGTCGTTGTGTTAGCCATAGCTCTTTCCTTATATCCATATCTTCGAAGTCTAATCGTGCCTTCTCTGTGTCTTTGTTCTTTCCATCAATGCCTAACATAGTTCCGAAAACATTTTCACTAAAATTTTTCTCTACATGCATGACATCAATGTTGTGTCGAAGTTTTCGCTTCTTCCAATAGGGTAACTCATACAAGATGCTTACCTTTGTCCAATTAGGTGCTTGACGGGGCCTTTTTCTATTACTTGGATGCTTTCCATGTATGACACCTGTCACGTTGTCCAACTGGTCTTGTATCTTTTCCGCCGGCAACTCCAAAGATCTCTTCCGTTTCTCAATCTTACCATTGTAAGCCCTACTCTTTCGCCTTTCTGGGTGGTTCTCAGGCAAGTAACATCGATGGTTAGTGTACCCCGTCTTACTTCTCAGAGATTGAAAATACGGTTCATCATTGCAAGTGTAACAAGAATAATGACCCTTTGTTCTCCACCCAGATATGTCACCAAATGCAGGCCAATCATGTATTGTCCACAACAAAGCTGCATGCATTCGAAAAGTCTCATTGGTGGAGGCGTCGTAAGTCAATGCACCATTTGTCCATAAATCATTCAACTCATCCACCAATGGTCGCATGTAGACGTCAATATCAATCCCTGGTTGCGATTCTCCAGGAATAAGTAATGACATGAAACAAAATGGATCCTTCATAACCAACCAAGGTGGCAAGTTGTATGGAATGAGTATGACGGGCCACAAACTATAAGAGTTGCTCATGTTCCCAAAAGGGTTAAACCCATCAACGGCCAACCCTAGCCTCACATTTCGAGGCTCCAAGGCAAACTCGAGATGTTGTGCATCAAATTCGTTCCACTCATCACTGTCAGCGGGATGCCTCAATATATCGTCGTCCACTCGTTTGTCTTTGTACCATCTCATGTCCTCAGCCCTCTTCCTTGACATGTACAATCTTTTCAACCTTGGTGTCAAAGGAAAGTACCGCAATACTTTATGAGGGATCTTCTTACCCCTTCCACGATTGATCTTGTATCTAGATGTCTTACAAGTCGGACATTTATCTAGTGTTCCATTCTCCTTCCAAAATAATACACAATCATTTATGCAAGCATGAATGAGCTCATATGACAAGCCCAAGTCACATAGTATTTTCTTAGCTTCATAAGTTGACTTTGGAACCAAATTTTCTTTCGGTAAAAGTCTACTTAAAAACTCTAGCATCATATCAACTGACTTATTGCTCCAATGATTTGTTACCTTCATATTAAGCACCTCAATCACAAACTTTAACAAAGTATAATTTGTACAATTTGGGAACAGCTCACGCTTGGCATCAGTCAACAATTGATCAAAAGTTCTCACTTCCTCCCCTTGGGTTGTATCAGTCGATTCCCCTCTTATTCGATCTTCCACTAAGGCTTCAATACCACCTACAATTTCATCACCATCAAGTCGCATCTCATCATCATGGTAAGCCTCGTTTGAAACACGGGGTTCCCCGTGCTGGTGCCATACAGTGTAAGTTTGCATAATCCCATATTGGAGCAAATGAATTTCCACATTTTGAAGATTTTGTGTACAAACATTCACACACTTTATACATGGGCACAACAGATTACCATTCTGGTCTATAACCCCCATTGCAAATTGAAGAAATAACTTGACCCCATCATTATATGGTTTACTCATCCTTCCATTAGCCGTCCTACCTAGGGTAATCCAACTTTTATCCATGTCTGATCACAAATGAAAGATTAGGAACAATATAGTATAATGTAGACTTGTGTATTTATGAACTAATTAAATTGAAAATTTCAATAACAACTTCACCAAATATATGTCCAGATCTTTAATGAAGATTCTTATACAAGTTCTAATGTTATATGCAAGTAAGGAATAAAAACTAACAAAAATGGCCATTATTGATTTTAACATTCTAACACCACCATGAACAACAAATCATTTCAAAAAAAAAAAAATAATTGCACATGATGTATATTATACATTGAGTTATATTCAACAAATCATTAAAAATAAAAAATAATGGCACATGAATCTGTGTGTACACATTGAGTTATATTTAACTATTGAGCTATATTCAACAAATCATTAAAAAAAAAAAAATAATGGCACATGAATCTGTGTGTATACTATTGAGTTATATTCAACAAATCATTAAAAAAAAAATAATGGCACTTGAATCTGTGTGTATACATTGAGTTACATTCAACTATTGAGTTATATTCAACAAATCATTAAAAAAAAAAAATAATGACACATGATGTATATTATATATACATTCAGTTATATTCAACTATTAAGTTATATTCAACAAATCATTAAAAAATATATATATAATGGCACATGATGTATATTTTTTATATTGGTGTCCATCCATTGAATTTGTTCTACCTATATTTATATCACCTTCTATATATGTATCATATGTATATATAAGATTCATCATATTTAAAAAATAGACAACTTTTCTTTGGTCAATTATATGAATGAATTGAAGAGTCCTGTTGGGCATGAGGTAGGCCCATTCACCCTGGGTCTATCTTAGTGATTTAAAGCGTTCAATTTGTGAGAGAGAGAGAGGACTGAGTCAGTGGGACAGTTCAGATAGAACAGTGTACACCAAATAAGACTCAACCTAACTATTGTATGAGTTTTGACTCTCCATATAAGTATGAGAAATTTTAATAAACAAAACAAAGACTTTGTGAGGCTTTAAAAACATAAAAATAAAAATAATATTCTTTTCATATCCAGTTGAGTGATATTTCCACTTCCAGCTGGGATTTTTGATTGTGACTTTTTGACGACTAGCTATAACCAAATTTTAATATTCAAAAACCCTAATACCATGTTTGATACAAAAATTAGATTTCTTTTTAGCACTGGTTAGAATTGTAATATCATTGGATTAAAGTCGAAATTAGTAACATAAAAAATATGAAATTATATACTGTAAGAATACTTGCAATATGTTCAGAAAGAGGATTAAATTTTATAATTGGATTGGGTCATATAGCTAATCCTTGGCCATGGTATTAGCAATATAATAAGGGAGGTGATACTGTTAGTCCCATTATTTTGGAGATTATTAATACCATAGTACTATTAATTCCATTTATTTTCTTTTTTTTTTCAATTTAAATTAGTTATTAGGGGACAACAAAAGATATGTAAAGCCCATGTGAACCCAATGTATAGTATGATCAATCTTAGTCCTTCATCCAATCCACTCTTCAAACCACTTACCAAACAAGGCCTAAACAGAAAGCAATAAAACATGTGTTCTGAAAAAAAAATTATATAGTGGGTGGGCATGTTGTTATCTGTAAGTTAAGCAACTTAATTATTATTGTTTATTAAGTTTAGGGTTTTACTTATATAATGAATGGAGTAGCTAGATAACTCTTTACTACTTGAAATCACCACCGATACAATCCTAATGGAAACTATATATATAATATCTTTATTAAATAGCTGTGACACATATCATATTAGTGTGGAACTCTGGTTGTGTTTGAAGGTTTTTAGTCCATTTTGTTTAGTCCATTCAGAATCTAATTATAAATAAAATAGAGCAGGATATATATATATATATATATATATATATTATGTATAACAATATAATGTATACAGAACACAGAGTAGCAAAAGAAAAGACAGAAAGAGAGAGCATCGAGAGAAAAGAGCAACGAGAGAGAGAGAGAGACTAACAGATCAGCGGCGGTGAGAAGAGGAGATGAGATCGGCAAGGAAAGGAGAGGCTAGATCGGCACAGCAGCGAGGGGCGGTGAGGAGAGGAGAAGCTAACAGATCAGCGGCGGTGAGGAGAAGGTGACGGCGGTGAGGAGAGTGAGCCGATCGGCGCTGAATCTGTGTCTGAATCGATGAGGAGAGTGAGCAGCGGCGTGGTCTCCGTGTGTGTGTATGTGTGTGTGTGAATCGATGAGGAGAGTGAGCAGAGGCGTGGTCTCCGTGTGTGTGTGAGAAATAGGTTGAACCGATAAATTATTGGGGTGTTTGAGGCGCGAAAATATTTTTATTTTCCCCTAAAATATTTAGTGACTAAATTATTTATTGGTGATAAAATTATTTCTTCACCAAAGATTAAAATATTGACCACAAAAATTATTTTGTCACTAAATGATATTAAAATATTAAAAATTATTTGTGACAAAAATATATTCGTCATTAATGATTTTATAATTGGTGACAAATTTTTTCGTCACCAAAAGTCTCAAAATTTTGGCACCCTCCGAAAATATTAGCGGGAAAATATTTGGTGACAAAAAAAATATAAATAATGACGAAAAATAATTTCGTCACCTAATTTTTTTATTATGATTTAGATTGGTGACGAAATTTTATTTTTGTCTCCAAAAATGATACATTTGGAGACGAAATATGATTTTCGTCATTAAAAGATACATATTTCGTGACAAAAAAAAATTTCGTCATTAGTTTTTGTCTCTGAAGACTATTTTTGTTGTAGTGTGATCTGTGAAAATTGCCCAACCTGAACCGCCCGTACTTATTTGGGCGGTTTCACAGAAGCGTTAGGGCCGGATACAGGTTAGAATTTTTCTATTTTGCAAGTTGCGGGCAGGTTGTGGGTTTTACCTGCACCCGCACTCCTATATATTTGTACATTTTTTTTTTATAAAATCTAAACCGTCAGATTTTCTTGTAAGTTTTGTAGTAGAGAAAGATAAAGTTGGTGGCAGGTTTTTTCTATCTCAGAATCCTTCTCAATATTTGAATTATTTGTTGTCTTTGGACAAAGTTTCAAGGTTTGTTTCACAAATTATTTTCTTTGTTTTCTAGACCACAAAACAGAGATATAAAACCTTTATTTTTTTTGCTTTTTGTTCTGAAGAAAATTCTTAGAAAGAGTACTGAGATTTTTTATGAACACTAAAGATTAAATAAATGATATAATTTTCATTTTCTATGGAGTTTACGAGTTTGCAAATGATTTTATTTTATTTTATTTTATGGGTTTGACAACAATTTATTTTAGTTCTCAACTAGTTATTATTATTGCATTTTGATTTTTGGGTGAATGTAAATGTTAATGAACAATTACTTTTAAGTAAGTTTAGGATTTTGAATTATTTTACTATAATTGTATTGTTGGGTACTAGATAGTGAATAAATTTTTAAAAGAAAAGGTTTAATCAACAAACCGATCGCAACCGCCTGCACATTCGAGAACCCTATCCGCACAAACCGCAACTTGCACCATGCACTACAAGAAAACTGGGTATATGAGACGGAACTATTTGCGACGGCGCGCTTGCCGTCGCAAAAAGTCACCTTTTGCGACGGTAAAAAATGCCGTCTCAAAAAATCAGAGTATTTGCGACGGTAAAAAATACCGTCTCAAAAAATAGAGTATTTGCGACGGTAGAAAAATACCGTCTCAAAAAAGGAGAGTATTTGCGACGGCAGAAGATACCGTCGCAAATACTCTCCTTTTTTGAGACGGTATTTTTTACCGTCGCAAATACTCTGTTTTTTGAGACGGTATTTTTCTACCGTCGCAAATACTCTGTTTTTTGAGACGGTATTTTTTACCGTCGCAAATACTCTGGTTTTTTGAGACGGCATTTTCTACCGTCGCAAAAAGTGACTTTTGTGTTTTTTTTTTTTTAAGTGAATATTTTTTAATTTTTAAATATTTTTTTTAGATACACTTTACTTAAATGTATCTAAAAAAAAATTTATGAAAAAATATTTTTAAAAATTAATAAATACATACAAATATAAAAAAAAATGTATTGAATTATTGTATTTCTTTTGTATTTTTGGTATTTAGTGAATTTTTAAAAGATTTTTTTTACTTTTTAGGTGTATTTATGTTAGGTGTGTCTAAAAATTAAAAAAATTACTTAAAATATTAAAAAAATTCAGTAAAAATAATATAACACGGAAAACAAGAAAGTATAATTTTCTCAAAAGAGTTTTTGGAAAACTCTAACCTAGCATAGTGATTGTGGTTTTGAGACAGCTTCATATATATACAGTCACAAAATAGTTTGAATAAATTCAACAGTATTTTTCTGTCGCAAAAATAAAAAATAAAAAAAACGATGTCGTCTTACTCTTTTAATATAACATCTGTCTCTGTCTCTCTCTTTCTCTTTTTGTCTCTCACTCATATCTCTTATCTCTATCTCTCCCATCTGTCTTCTCTCTCTGTCTCTCTCACACATCTCTCTTCTCTTTATCTCTCTCTGTCTCTCTCTCGTTTATCTATTTTCGCTCTTTCTCTCTTTGTCTATATCTTTTCATCCATTTTTTCATCTTCCTTTCTCTCTTCTCTTTCTCTCTCTCACTCATCACTCTTCTCTCTCTGTCTGTTTGTCTATCTGTCTCTCTTCTCTCTCTATTTTTCTGTGTCTCTCTCTCGTTCATCTCTCTTCTCTTTATGTCTCTCTTGCTCATCTCTCTTCTCTTTATCTCTCTCTGTCTCTCTCGTCCAGCTCTCTTCTCTCTATGTCTCTTTTCTGTCTATCACTCTCTCTCACCACCCATCTCCTCTACCACCTTCACCACTACTGCAAACACCATTCCACCACCACTATTACTTCTATTGTCGCCACTTCACCTCTACGACTACCATTACTACTACTATCGCCACCACTCCACTACCACCACTACTACTACTGCCACTACTACTACCATTACCTCTCTTTCACCCATGCACTCCATTTACACTACCACTTAAAATATATATTACCCCTACTTCTACAAAATAAAAAATAATATTTATTTTCATTAAAATAAAAATGAAACAAATAAATTTTCAATCTTAATAACTAAAAAAAAAAAAATTTAAAAAAATTCATTAACTACAAAAAAAAAATATTTTTTAACAAAAACTAAATTTATTTAATTATTTTTTTATTTTTATTTTTATTTTTCATTCCCGCCCCTTTATTTTTTTCCATTCCCGCTCCCCCCCTTTTTTTTCCCAAATTTTCCTTACGCTTCTTGCCCCTTTCCTTACGCCTCTGTCTCTCTTCTCTTTCTCTCTCTTACTCATCACTCTTCTCTGTCTGTCTGTCTCTCCCTTTCTTTATGTGTCTCTGTCTCTCTTCTCTCTCTCTCATCACTCTTTTCTTTCTGTCCATCTCTCTCTTTCTCTCTGTGTCTCTGTTTCTCTTCTCTTTCTCACTCTGACACGTCACTCTTCTTTATCTATTTTTGCTCTTTTTTGC
The DNA here is from genome assembly GCA_022316695.1 of Camellia oleifera. Lineage (NCBI taxonomy): Eukaryota > Viridiplantae > Streptophyta > Magnoliopsida > Ericales > Theaceae > Camellia > Camellia oleifera. The sequence goes on along the minus strand of CM039313.1, from coordinate 23,389,386 downwards.
TCTCTCTCTCTCTCTGTCTCTCTCTGTCTGTCTGTCTATTTGTCTCTCTCTCTCTCTATCTCTCTCACCCATTACTACTACCATCGTCACCACTTCACTACCACTATTACCACTATTGTGTAAATATCGATCCACTGTTTCTCTCTTTCTCTCTATGTGTCTGTCTGTCTGTTTGTCTCTCTCCCCCATTGTGTTCACCTTGCTCACTCTTTCCCTCATCTCTTCTTTTAACGACCACTTTGTCTCTCTCTCGCTCATCACTTTGTCTCTGTCTGTCTGTCTCTCTTTCTCTCTCTCTCTCTGTCTCCATCTCTCTTCTCTATCTGTCTCTCACTCATCTCTCTTTCACCACCTATCTTCTCTACCACATTCACCACTACTACAAATGCCATTCCACTACTACCACTGTTGTCACTTCACCTCTACAACTATCATTACTACCACTATCGCTACCACTCTACTACCACCACTATTACTACCATTACCTGTCCTCTACCACTGCTATTCTATCTCCTTTACTACTACCACAAGAAAAAAATATGGGTCATAAAAAAATGGGTCATAAAAAAATATTTTTTATTGACCACAAAAAATTAACTTTATTTTAATAGAAAATATTATTCCTACTTCTACCAAATAAAAATAAAAAAAATTTTATTCATTAAAATAAATATGAAACAAATAAATTTTTATTCATCAACTATAAAAATTACTATAAAAATTATTTTAATAATTTTTTATTTTAATAAAAATTCATTAACTATAACATTTGTGGGTGTGTGTAGGGTTTTGTTTGAGAACACACACACAACACAAACACAAACACCACAGAGCCGTCTCCTCTCCTTCTGCTCGCTCTCTCTCTCCATCTAGGGTTTCGCCTTCCTCTCTCTCTCTTTAACACAACGACGGCGCCGATCATCCGTCACCGCCGATCCTCCCTCACCCCCGATCCTCCCTCACCGTCGCTCGTACCTCACTGTCGATCCTTCTCCCTTACCGCCGCTGCTGCCTCCCTCTCTCTCTCTCTCTCACAGACGACGTTGACGGTTGCTCGCCCCTCACCGCCACTCCTCCCTCGCCGGCGATCTTCCCTCACCGCCGATTTCAAAGGGTATCTCTATCTCTCTCTCTCTCTCTCTCTCTCTCTCTCTCTCTGTGTGTCGGGATTTCGGATATAGGGGGTTTTCATACACACACACACACATATATATATATATATATATATCTGTGAGTGTATATAGGGGGTTTTTGAGTGTATATAGGGAAAAGTAGATTTAGTAAACTTCTGCAGTCCAGAAAATGAGCTGTATGTTTACTTCATATTTATTTTTGTGATTGTGATGGTATGCTTTGAAGTGGAATTATTCTCATTGAGCTTGAGAAATATTTGTAAAGTCAATTGAAACAGGACCTTTGAAATTTGTTCGAATAGCATTTGGAGGTGAATTTTCCATTTATATTTTAACATAATTGAATGGAGTCTATTTCATTGCTTGTACATCTTAATTTAGAACTTCTATAATGATTGTTGTCTTTAACTATCCTAGGTGGGACACTAAGTATATCTTTTGATTTATTCCAATAATATGTCACTTTAATTTTGGTGGAAATTATTATTTATTTAATCCACATCTTTCTTTCATGATAATTTTTCACTTTACATCTCATCTAATGGATCCTTTGTGCAATATAATTGATGGACTACATTTGCTAATGACATTTTATAGATAGATTATGTGGACCTTCACATACTAAAAAAGTATCTTTTTTTCTAGGATATTTTGAAGTGAGAAAGCAGCTGGATCTGGAGTATAAGGTAATCAGTTGATTCCTTTTTCCAGTTTTTTGTTTTTGTTTTTGTGTTTTTTTTATCTTCCTTAGGTATGTATAATCACTAGATAATTTGCTGTAATCACTAGTTGGTTTTGTTTGGTCCAGCAGGCTGATTTTTGTGTGACCAGCTACCCAACATGGGTCTGACTGGTGTTTGTGTTGGATCCAGTAGGTTGATTGACCTGGCTACCTTAGTGATGTGGATCGTCACTGCAGTATTTTCAAACTCCTAGTGATATGTGAAATACCTTATAGCATATTGTTGTTGGAAAGGCCATTACTATCATGCATCTTGGTATACCATGACATTTTCCAAAGTTTGTGTACATCAAAAGTGACTAACTGATTGCATTGCTGGCTACTTGATCATTGAGAAGGCATTTAGTAGTTGTGGAATGGTAATTCTATAATACCTTTTATTCAGATGCTTTCTTTCTGTTTTCTCAGAAGCATGTGTCATCAGAGAGATGTGCAGAGTTGACAATTATTGCTGCAACCCATGGACTAAAGGAAGTCTGGATATCATATCAGGTATTATCAATGAGATTAGAATATTATTTGTTGTAGCTAACATTTCAAAAAAATTTTGGATCTTATAAGTGAAAAAGTAATGAAAATAATATCAGCTTGCATGTTGAATGATGTTTCTGTGTTCATAAAATTAATGGGATAAAGCCTGGATGTTGACAACTAAGTTGACGGTGAAATATAGTGGACATATGGGTATATCCTCTATGCAATGGGCAGCAGCATAGCCAAAATAGAAAAATAATATGGAAGCAATTTATTGTGGTTCATTGAAAGGTTGGTGTCAGTTCTCTTGCCATCCATGGCACTGTTTTCTTGCTTAAGAACATGACCAACATCTTAGTTTTAGTATGACCTATTATAGACCTTGCAGAACGGGTAGAAGCTGCTGCACAAAAGGGGAATACATACTCGTTGAATTTACTATTTGGAAAAAACAAGGCACTGTAATTTTTGTGATGCTTCAGGACACTCATTTATTAAATACATAGATGATAATCAATCAACTCTATAATATTTGTCTTAATAATATGCAATCAGTTAGTCATGGGCAAGGTTATTTTTGTTTCTTTCCTTTACATTAGGTGTGGATTTCATGCTAACGATTAACTTGGTTTTGGAATAAAGTGACCCCTTTTTGATAAGTAAAACTTTACTTTGATAGTTGATCTGATCCTTCTTAACACTACGTGCAGCCTTTTTCCGCAAAGTTTCAAGGAGGAAGTGCATAGAGCCAACTCGAAGATTACAGGTTATGTTTCTTCCTTCAGTGCACACAAATAGTCACAGAAGCCGGATTCTGTGTTTCCCTCCTAAGGTATGCATTGAGCTTTCATTCAGCCTCTGATGCCATTTTCCGAAGCTCAAATAGTGCAGAATGAAAAGCAAGTGAGCTAGAGGTCTGTACTGTCAATTTTGTAGTTTCTTACTAACTCTGGTTGCAAATTATCTTCTCAAAGTTGAGGTAATGTGCAAAAGAGACTGATAGATGTTAGTGACAAGTGGTAGTGGATGTAATAGAAATGGTAGATGATCATTACAAGAGACAAACTAGACCATCGTTTGATTAATATTTGAATTTTTTTTTTTTTTTATTAATAGGCTTGTTCCTCCGTCTCCTTGAGTTCCAAAGACAGCTCAATGCAACAAAAGTTGGGTGAGCGGTTGATTAACATCTAAAGAACAACGTTGGAAACACATACAATATTAGAGGTATAAAAAATTAACCAAACTACTTGAGTTCAATTTGTGTTCATCTTGTTCGAGATAGGTTTGAACATGTTCTAAAACAAGTTAATTTTCTTGTTTGGGTAAGCTAGCTTCATTTGGTACTGTTAATTCTGTTGAATTGCATGCATTTAAATTCATGAATGTAATGAAACATTAGTGAATTTTTATCAGAAATGTTGGAAAAGGCAATGGCAACTCCTCCAATTGTTTCACCAATATGGTGTTCCCCATTACTTGAGGTATGTCTGTGTATGAACAAACACAGACCTCTGCATATAATTTCTCTCTGGTGCCAAGAGGACAAATTGATTGGTTGAGCTTCTGGCAAGTTATAAACTGATAGTCTAAACATTGTACTTAAAAGTATGCGCAGGATTTTTTTTTCACTAAATTCTTCTATTTTCTTATCCTAATACACTTCTAATTATTGGATTATACATCGAGATTCATGTCTCAAGATTTTCACGTGATCCAATGATTCAGGATGTAATAGGACAAAGACAGGAATTTGAATACAGAGAATCCTTGGTATGTTGAATTTACATGAAGTTTTGACCCGATATCATGTTAATCTTCTACTCGTTGCTATTGGGTTTTAGCTTTTTCTTGTTAGCTTCTAAAAATCTTATTAGTCGAACAACCTGGATTAGATGTTTAATTCTTCCATGTCATGGAAGACTTGGTTGCTAGGAGAAATAAATCATGTTTCTTAATTGTGTACTTTGATCATAATACTATGTTCTGTTGCCATTTCCATTTTAAGTATTCATTGTTATGTAACACTCTGCTTGGTTGCAAAAAATTAGATGACATTCCGACAGCAATTTCATTCCAATGAAAATCATGAAATTGAATTTTCCAAATGCTAGAGATTTACATACATGTTCCTCCATGTTTCAATAAATCGTTGCACCAATAACTATCAATTGATGTTGCAAACTTTGTCTATCTTGTCTTCCTCTCCATATCTTTTTGTCTTTTGGTTAATTTTTATTTCTTTGTTTAGTTTTTAACAGGAAAAATGCCATTGATAGTTTTATTGTGAGCAGGGGGAGCTAAAGCTTGTTGGAAGCCTTCAACCTGCTTCCCAGTGCTGTAAAGAGCACATGATTGGTTTTGCAATTGTGTTGTCCCCCCCCCCCCCTCTTTTTTTTATGCCAGACAGATTCATAGATAGCTTGATTTTTTTTGTGCCGATCTTTTTTTTGCTGAGCTGTAAAGATTACATGATTGATCTGTTTTTTTTTTTTCCTTCTTTTTTTGTGCCGATTTGTTTTGTAATAAATTTCAACTTAATGCTGGGTATTAGTTTAACTTTATTTCATCTTGGAATTGAAATATTTTTGCATATTAACAAGCATGGATTGATCCAATATTATGTTTACCTAAATTAAGTCAATATATTGAATATTTTTGTCTTTATTGCAAGTATTTTTTTAGTTAAGTCACAGAATTAGCATAATTTTCAATAAAAAAAAATGAAAAATGAAGCTATGACGGCGTTTTTAAGCGTCATTATAGAATAATATTAACGGTTATATTTTTAAAATAAAAAGATTTATCACGACGTTTTTAAAACATCGCTAAATGTTGCGTGACGTTCTCAACAGGTTTTTTTTTTTTTGGTTGAGACGGTATAAGAACCCGTCGCAAAAAAGAGTAATAGGCTTTTGCGACGGCACCAAAACAGTCGCAAAAGCTGTGGAATTGTAATTTTCAAGATACCTTTAGCGACGGTAGACGTTGCCGTCGCCAATAGTTATAAGCTGCCAGAGTTTTAGCGACGGTAATTATGCCGTCTCAAAAACCCACTTTTAGCGACGGGAATTATGTGCCGTCGCAAAAACTGATATATTCATCCATTATTGGCGACAGAAAAAGTGCCGTCGCAAAAAAGGCACCCTCCCGTCGCAGAAACTAATGGCGACGGCACTTACCGTCGCTAAAGCTCTTTTGCAACCCCATTAGTCGCGACCCTCCCTTCCCGTCGCAAAAAACCAAATTACCGTCGCAAAAGGTATTAGCGACGGGATCCAGGGCATTTGCGACGGCCGCCTACCGTCGCAAAAAACACTTTTTCCGGTAGTGATGGGCAGTTGTCGATTCAATTTTTTCAAAACTACAGATATGCAAGTAGGTCCAAATCGTAAATTGAACCGTTAAAAATCAATCAACAAGCACCCCTAATAATAATAGTCAAGAGATGACAAACATAGATTAGGATAATTTCATGACAGAATTGAATGTCCCAAATAGTAGTGTTCACATTTTTTGTTGAAAATTATAATGGTTATTCCAACAAAAACTATAACAAATAAAGGAAAAGAAATGCAAAGTTAAAATAGATATTTTATTTTAGCCCATTGTATCAAACATGCGCCCAATGATTACAATATGGATAAAATTTTGTTAATATTGCAAATCAACTATGCATCCTTGAAACTTTATTCATTCATATCATTATAATTATACGAAGTATTACAATGTTTGAAGTTTTACGACATTTTTTTATATATTTAAAATCTCTCATCAAGTAATTATTATATTCTTTTATTTTAAACAACTATAAATAGAATTGTTATAAAACAAAAAACAAATAAGACAATAAATAATTTGTCAAATTTTAACTATTCCAAACTTTTATTAATTATAATAATTGTTTTAAATGACACACCTAGTGTAGTGTGTGTTCTTACTTTTAATAACAATGTATACATAAACAAACATCCTGATTTTTGTTAAAGAAGTAAAAAGAGGGGGGAAAAACGCCATTTTAACCATCTCAAAATATGCAAAATGAATCTCACACGCACACAAGCAACACAGCGATCTCTCATCATCAACTAATGCCATATTTTTTTTGATAATTCGATATCCGATCTGAAGAATCGACTAATCTGGAAGCATGAACAATTATATATATATGATCAACCACGGAGCGAATTACGAACACCAAGCAGCTTCACATCATCGATAACCGGACCGCAGAGCGAACCAGAATTATCATTCTTCATAGTATAAAACGAGCTCAAAAACCTAACCCGGGTCCGCGGCGACACAGCCGTGAACTGGAGCTCAGCCCGTTTGAACCCGCCTTTCCCCTTCGACTCGTAGGGAATATGAGCCGTGACGTTGCCAGAAAATGCCTCGACCACCATCGACCCCTCGCAGGAATTGCTGGCGTCTCCGACAGCGAAGGTAAGGGAATAGAGCTTTCCTGGCTCGGTCCTGACGACCTGAGCAATGGCGCTTTCTCTGCCGGCGATGAGCTCGATGGCTCGGCGGCCCACGGGGACGGAGAAGTGGTCGGAATCGATGTATTTGACGGCTTTGAGGGACTCTATCATCCAGCCGGGGAGTGGGGAGTGATCGTCCTCGATGTTGGGAGGGATCAGGACTCCCGATGATGCGTTCGGGAACACGTATGGACCTTCTTCGAAGTTCCCATTCTTCAGCATGTTCACTGCAATTAATAAACGCAGAAATAAACATCGAGGTTTTTTGCAGCTTGATTGAAATAGGAGGCTCAACTTGCTTTGCCAACATGTTCAACTCATTATACAGAATTCAATTACAAAATTAAGGGATTGTTTGTAAATAATCTAAATAAGTAGATTATATTACTTTGCTACTTTTTTTTTTTTTACATAATTTTTTTTTATAAAAAAAAATCAAAAAAATATAAACAAACTCCAAATAACCCCAAAATACAATTTTCTTATACAAATGTGAGCTCCCGATAGGGAAGACTCACCAAAACATGTGAAAAACAGTGAGATTCCGAGACAAAATAATGTATAGTTTCCGTTAGGATTGTTTTGAATATAATTTATAAGTTCACTTAAAAAATGTGTCAAAAAAAATAAAAAAATGATGTGATTCAAATAAGTTAATAAATTTATTTTTATTATTATTCAAAAGAGGCCTAAATAATTTTTCAATGGGCAAATTACACTAACAGTCCTTATAGTTTGGGATTCGTGTCACTTTGATCCCTGATTTTTCAATTATGACACATTTGACCCTGAATTTTGAATCTTGTTTCAAATAAAAACAATTGAAGATATTATTATTTAATTTCAAGGGCAAAATTGTCAATTTAATAAAATATAAACTAATTTGAAAAAAATAAATGTCAAAAAAATATTTTTAATTTAAAAAAAATATTTTTATCCACCAATGATAAAATTATATAAAATTGATAAAAATTACTAAAAATTACATGATTAATTTTTAAAAATTAATTTTACATTATCATTATCCAAACACATAATAAAAATTAATTTGGTAAAAATAAATAAATATCTAAAAGATTTATCAATTTTATATAATTTTATTTTTAGTAAGTATAAATAATTTTTAAAAATTCAAAAATATATGTTTGACATCTATTTTTGTCAAATTAGTTTATATTTTATCAAATTGACGATTTTACCCTTGAAAAATCTAATGATATTTTCAATTGTCCTTATTTGAAACAAGATTCAAAATTCAGGGTCAAATGTGTCACAATTGAAAAGTCAGGGACTAAAGTGACACAAGCCTCAAACTATAGGGACTAATAGTGTAATTCACCATTTTTCAATTGTATTTGGACAAGTTAGGGATGACCATTTTAATCTGATCGATAGGGGCCGCTTATACCCGACTCGTCCCAACACTTATGTGGGGCGGAGGTAGATTATATTTTGATCTTCCGCAACGGGGTGGAACAGAGGCAGGTATTGCCTCCCTTGATTCAAATCTAACCTGATATAATTGATAATATATAAATAAATAATATATATGTATATGTAATATAATTAGATATAAGAAAATAAAATTAAAAGTTTGTGATTCTGTTTATATATAAATAAATAATAATCTTAAAAGTCTCACTATTTATATGTATGGAAACAAAGAAAATTATTTAATATGTTAAGGATTTAAATAATTTTTAATTTTTTAACTATTTAAAGTGTGGTCAAATATCCGCAGAGATGGAGATGAAGTTGAAAAATTTTACCCATAGCGGGAGTGGAGAGCGGAGAATGGCAAATTTGTCCCAAACCCCCGTGGCCATCCTTTAGGACAAGTACCCAAGAGCGATTTCAATACTAATAAGTATTTTGTCTAACAAAAATACAATGTTTTGGTTTATTTTTTCTAGTTTAATATGGTGGTTGTTTATTTTTTCTAATTGCTTGTTTGGTGGATACTTTAACAATCCCACTCCTAAAACTAGTTGCCTAGCCCTTATAGGCTCTCTAAGTTGGTTACAAACAATTCAAAAAGTGTAAGACTCAGATTTTGGATTCTAAATTTGTGTCAAAAATGAAAATGTGTGGTGGAGTTTGAAAGTATAAATTATGGGGTTACATGTACAATGAATTTAAATTATATATTAATATTTTTTTAATAATTTTTGGATAAATGTGAACGAATAGATAATGTTCGGTTTTAACATATTTTAGTTTGGACAAAATTAAAGATTTTTTATATGTAAAATTACAAATTGTACTACATGCATAGACAAATATTAAATAAAAAGTTATTAGCATAAAACCATCTCCAACGGTGCATTAAATCATGCATTAAATTTGAAATTTGATGAAAAAATGACTTTTTCAAGCTCCAATGGTTTTACCAATTTGATATCAAAATAAGAATGAAACAAACATTTCATCAAACTAAGGACAAGCTCTATATATCAGTATTTTACTGTGCTTGACCGTTGGGGTGGGCCAACCAGATGTCTGGCCGGTTGACTCACCGGTCGACCGGTTCTCTTTCAAATAGGTAGGTTCAAACCGGTCAAAAAAGTTTAAACAGGTAAAAAAAAAATTAGACTTACCGATCGACCCTTTCCTTTTGATGCACGGTTGGAGCAAGCCATATTAAATTGAAAAAATTGACTTTTTTTTACTCAAATTTGATAAAAAATTTAGTTCACCGTTGGAGATGTTCTAAGTAATTACAAATACTATATTTAGGCCTTGTTTGGAAAGACTAAATAAGTGCACTTTTTGTCTTTTTTGACTAAAAAATTGAGGTTGAAAATATGGATGTTTGGGTTAACTTTTTGACTTTTTATGGAAAAATGTGTAATAAAAAATTGTGAAAATTAGTTTTTAGAAGAAAATTTGAATTGGGAGTTGTGCAGCCGTAATTGTTGACTTTTGGTGAATAGTGTTAACTTTTTAACTTTTTGAGTTACTTTTTGACTTTTTAACTTATTTGGGAGTACCCAAACAAGGCCTTACATGGTACATATATAATTACAAATATATTATCTAACATACGTGCATTTTATGGTTTTTTTTTTTTGGGGGGGTTAAAATTACTATTATATCTTCTTATCAATGAATTAAAAATCTCCGGAGTTGGATTGGATGTGGAGAGAGAGAGAGAGAGAGAGAGAGAAACGACCTCCAGTTGTTTGAGGAGTAGACAAAGCCTTCAAAGCAACAGAATCAACAAGAGGACCACAAGCCGAGTCCACCTTATCCAACTCAGGATTATGAATAATAATCTCCAACTCACTCACCTCCGCCAAGAACCCCCACGAATACGAGTCCCACCCATCGCTGCTATACATCGTCTGTATCGGCAACATCCCCCAATCCTTCGCCTCCGTAGTCGGCCACACTGACACGTTCAGTTTCTCCTCTTGTCCGCACGTTCTTCCTGCACTCAATGTTAGAGAATAGAACATTCCGTTCACGACTCTCACTTTCTGTTTTATCGATGCGTCGTTGCCCAGTCTCACTGCGAAGTTTCCTTCGGGGACGACGAGTAACATGTCGCCTTGTTTTGCTCCTGATTTGATGTATTCGACGAATCCTGAGGATTCCCAGTTTGGGATGGCGTTTCGGTCCGTCACTTCTGTGCCGTTTAGTTGGGAGGGTTTTGGGCCTTCCTCGAAGTTTCCGTTGGGCAGTAGTCCTGGAATTCAAAAGCGTTGTCAAGAATATGTCATTTTAATAATTTTTTAATTTTTATAAAAAGATTTATAAAAAAATAAAAAGAATAATGTAATAATTTATAGTAATTTTTTAACTTTTGACTAAAATATGTAATTGACAAACGAGACCTTAAAATTAAAATTAACTTATTTTGGTCATATTATTTTTGTATTTTTTTTTTTACACTTTTTCTTTTAAAAAAAATTTAAAAGTTGACTTTTTTCTACTTTAGGCTTAAAATACACTCATCCTCATTTTCATCTGTAAATAGAAAAATAATGTTATCATTTATTTTATACTAAATGTAATACAATTTGCATTCAACACTAATTAGGGTTATGGTTGCCCTGTCTCAATTGTGAGAATAGATCTAGGATTTTATTAAATCCTGAATTTGATAAGTTTTCTATCCTAATTTTTTTTTGGGTACATGGGAATAAAATTTTCTATCCTCATTTGAATGGTTCCAAAGTTTGCCCTGGAAAGCACTGAATAATTTCTCTTAAAATAATGTGGTAATAATAAATATTTTAAAAATTAATATTGGTGAATGAATTAGTTTGAATGGACTAAAAAAAAGAAAAATGTTTGGGGCCCTAATTTTTGTGGCTCAAATGGCTTAAAATTGCTAAAACGACGTCGTTTCGATAATTTTGATGTTGTTTTGTACTCAAAACAACGTCGTTTTGACAAATTCGAGTCATTTGAGCCACAAAGATTAGGCCCCTACCATTGCTAAAAAAAAATTCAAGAACTACATGTCATTCTTAACGAGAATTTTATAAAAAAAAGTTATGATTGTGTAATGTTTACTCTAAAAAAATGGGAAAGACTGTATTTATACATTTCTCAAATAGTATGTACCATATGCATCTTATAATTATAAAAAAAAAATAATATAATTTTATACTTTTTGAGTCATAATTAAAATAAAATAAAAAACAGCCATAACCAGTAAAAAAAAATCATAGTCAAATACTTCAAAATAATATTATAGAAGAAAATGACGTAATTAAAAATATATTTAATAAATGGTTGTGTATAATAGAATTCTAAAAAATATATATATGTTAGAAGTCTTGTGCCACCTTTCATCACATGCTCTGTGCTCTGTCCATTATCAACCTGGATGAGTTATTTTGGCGTTTTAAAATTATGGTAGACTATGTATTTTTTTTATGATTTGATTTCTTTTAAATTTAAATTTAATTATTATATTCGAATTCATGGGCTTATCACAGATTTAGTTTGATAATTCCAATTATTTATTTTGTATAATTCTTTAAGTATATCATTTATAAAAAAAATAAAAAATAAAAAAATCAGTTGATATGATAATTTTAATATTTTCATTATATCACTTTTGTCTGTGGAAAAATATACAATAAATATATTTTTAAAAATAAATTATCTATCTTTTGAAAAGAATCACAATAAAATAAAAATAATTTAATTATCAAATTGACTTAATTTTTTTTATAAATAATATATATAAAAAATTATAAAATAAATTATTCAAATTATTAAAATTTTCAATATATATATTTTATGTGTAGTCTGTGCCACAAATTTTTATTTGAAGCATCATGTGGACATTGATGACCACGCAGTTGACCTGACAGAGATCGATGCTTTTGAGTTTATTATTAATGAACAATTGCTATTATTCGGTGGTAATGGACCTCCTTTTAGGATATAACAATCCTAACAATCCTTGCGAAGTTGGTCAATTTTGATAAATAGATTAAAAAAAATTAATTTTTTAATTTTTTTTAAAATAAAAAAAAAATAATGAGATTTTAAAAAATTAAAAAATTAACTTTTAATGATCTTGTCTAATGCCCAATATTGCCCTATGCTAATCAACTGGCAACCATGTGCCCACAACTGAGATTCTAATAATAAAATTTTAACAATAATCTTTATACTGAGGACTATTTTGAGAAGTGGATTAAAATCTCTTCTAAAAAAAAATTAAAAAATTAATTTTTAATCATCTTCTCAAAATATCTTATTATCATTTTTTTATATTTTATTACACTAATCAATTTAACTGTTAATGTGGTCTTTTGGCCAAAAAGTTATGTTTGCAGCTTAGGAAAAAAAAAGCCACATTAGCTTTTTTAGCAACAAATCATTTGGCACAGTAAAAAAGGTGCATGAAAAATTACAATTATACTCTTTATATTATTTAGGGTTATACATGGGTGAACATGTAAATTTTTTAAATTGGATGGGATAGTTTGGTCATTTTATTGTAATGTGACATCATAAATAAATATTAATCAAAAAAGTTAAAAGTAACTTTTCACCACCTTTCCAAATTACTTTCTAAAAAAGTCAAAAAACTTAGTAAAAAATCAAAAATTAATTTTTTACCATTTTTTCAAAACACCCCAATATAATAGTAGCATAATAAGTCCACCATGAACATCTTTATGGTAGTACTGATAGTTAGATTGACACCTCAAGTATAAGATAAAAAGATAGAAGTAGTTATTATCGTATCATATCTTAAAAAGTCAATGTTCTTTTGCCTTAAAAGTTAGGAAAATTTACAGCAGAGAAGGAACACTGAAATTTATTTGTAGATTCATAAATTTTATAATTTTAGTTTTTAATATTTGTAAAGTATACCATTAATTTGAAAATATTTTTCCAAATATCAACTAAATTGAAATTATCCCTAAAAGTTAATCATGCGTGTTCATATAATATAATGTGATGATTGTGAGTGAATTAAGACAATAACAAAGGATTTTTAACATAAAAGATCTTTAGACCCAATAAGCTAGCAAAATAAATAATGTATTTTAAGCACCAAGAGTTTTCTTGGTTAGAGATAAATTGCCGAAATTTTGTTTTGTTTAATTAGTTTTCTAGAAACGAAAACAAAAAATGGAAACAATAACATATATGGAAAGAGAAATGACACATTTCTATGAATCATTCTGCATATGTAATTTTTTATTTTTTTTTAATGTGTTCTTAACATTACTGATCCTTTGGAAAATGAAATATAGTCAAACAATATCTAGTTGGCATAATCAAGCTTTAAGATTATCCGTGTCTCATTATTTTGTGTGCATATGTATAGAAAAAAATTTCACTATGCAATGCACGCTAATGTAAATTTATCACAAAAATAAGTAAATTGAATACAAATTCAAATAATTTTTAAATTTTTACGAAGCATTGCGTACTAAAAGCATTGCATATGGAAGCATTTCTCATATGTATAGATATAGTTACCAAATCAAGAAAACTTCACTAGCAAAGCAAAGGGCCAAATGCAGATGGGACATGGCACATAATTACGGTGTAAAGAAAGCAGAGCATAGAGAGAGCTCAGATAGCTTACCGTCTGTGATGGACAAGGCACCATGGTATGTGGCACAAAGTAACACTAACACCACCTTCATCCTCAACATATTGCGAGAGAGAGAGGGGGGGGGGGGGGGGGGGGGGGGGGGGGGGGGGGTTTGTGTTGTGTTGGCTATGAAATCAGAGTGCTGTGGTAGTGCATTATATGTATTTCGGTTTCTGATAAAGCCCCTAGATTTTTCGGAATTCACGTATATACCACCCAAATTTTCTAAAGGATCAGATTCCATTTGAAAGGTTATTCTAAGTATGACTTATTTATTTATTTTTTATTTATTATAAAAAATATATATACAAATAATATGACAGAAATAAACTAACAAGTTATTTGGGGTGTCCCCAGAAGAGTTAATTAGGACCGTTAAGTTGTGTCTAGATAACCAATAAATTGTTTAAGCTTGATTTGAAAATTTAATGAGTTTTAAAAGAAAATTTTAATATACATCTTTTTAAAAATAGTATGCCATATATACCCTAATTATATCATTTTTATCTTTAGTTATGACTAATTTTTTTCTTTAATTATGACATAATTTTATGACTCATAAATTTTTAAATTATGCCTCGTATTGCGTTTAGTTATGACATTTTTTTTTTTTTTTTAGATATGATTCAAAAATTTTAAATTTTGTCATTTTTCTTTTTAATTATAACTTAGAAGGTACATATGGTGCACACTTTTTGAAGGGTGTGCACCATAGTGTTTTTTAATTTTAAAATATATTCAAGTTTGCCTTATTATTTAAAATTGATTTGAAAACTTGACGAATTTAAAAACATATTTAAGTTTTATTTACCATTTAAGTCAATGTCAAATTAATTTTAATCGAACAAATCATTAACTAAGCTCGAGTTACTTTTTATGTGGATGATATATGAGAGGGAGGTTTACAACCTAATATTTAGCCGAGTTGGTTTGGACCGGAGTCAAAGTCCCTTGCTCGGTCAGACGATGGGTGCACATTGGACTGAGGACTCAGTCCGGTCGACTTGGAACAACCTTAGATTGCTAGTACGGAGGAGATGTGCGCTCTATAGAGTTGGACGGGATTAGTCCTCCCAACGTCAAGATCGACCGAGCTCTTGCTCGGTCGAGACTAAAGAGCTCAGCTAAGCCATGATGTGGAGTTATCAAGAAAACCGGACAAGTAGCACGGTCGTGAGGTGATGGCGTGGCACCGGGCTAAGCGTAGCTCGGTGTGAAGTACTACATGGCGCCACGAGACTGCTAGGAAGAGATTCCACTATCCGTACGCGTCAATACCATTTGGCGATTTCGCTAGGTAGTGTTTAGCTATATTGGTGCTGACATGTAGGGAAACGTAAGAGGAGAGTAGGTCCACACGTCCCGAGGGGAATGGGCGCAGAAACGCATGCAAAAACTATATAAACGATGTTGCGCCTCTATACTCAAGGCTAGAACATCCTCTGATCAGAGCTTACCTACCACTTTGTCTCAACTCTTTTCTCTCTCTCTCTCTCTAAGTGTGCTAACTAAACCCTCGGAGTGAAGCACAACTTGGACACGAGGAGTACGGATAACATTGGATATTTGGTTCCCGAACAATTGGCGCCGACTGTAAGAAGGCTCCGACAGACAAAACCTTGTTCTCTAAGCTCTTCAGATCATATTCCATGGCGAACAACGATGACGTTCCACTGTCTACCATCGATGGCATCACTCCGGAATCCGTTTGGAGAAGAGATGGTCTTCTTATCATCCCTGCCATGGCTGGCCTGGATACCTTTCCTAGAGGGCTCCCCAAAGATGTGCAAGACAAGCACGCGAGGAGCACTGACCACTCGCGGAGTCCCGACGGGCACTGGCGGCGAAGAGAATCGCACTCTCAGTGCCTGGAGCATAAGCTGCGCGACCAAGACGCCATCATTCGAAGGATGGTGGCGGAGATAGAGGCATTGAAGCGGCAGGTCAAAAAGAATGATGTTGCTAGAGTGGGTAACCACAGTGAACACACCCAACCCCGTCGCTCAAGCAGCCAGAACCAACGGTGGACACCCTTCGTCTCCATCACCAGAAGTTATGGGGTTGATGACTTTGACACGCCCGCAAAGAAGTCTTGTGCATGAGACAGCAGTTACCGTCCCTCACATCCGTTGACGACGTTGAGATATTCATACTCCACCTATTCAGAGGACTTGAAGGACGTCTTGGAAGAATGAGCGTGCTGGCGGAAGGCGTAAAGAGTGCCGGCACTGTAGCGGTTATCCTACGGAGGTTGCGCTAGTGAAGAAGTCGTAATGCCGCCACCACGAAAAACCGATCCATACTTGCATGTGAGCCACTTCCGGCAAGTTATGGTTGGCTACAAGCGTAATGACGCGCTTATGTGCCTTATTTTCCCATCAAGTTTGGGTGAGTTGGGCCTGAAATGGTTTGAGAGGGTGCTGGAAAAAAGTATTGAAAGGTGGCAACAGTTAGCGAAAGCATTTGTGACGCGATTCAAAACCAACACCAAAACGCCGAAAGAAGTCGACCACCTTCTAAGCGTGAAGATAAAACCAAGTGACTCACTCGAAGCGTACAATGCCAAGTATTGGGAAACCTTCAATGAAATCCTTGATTGCCCAACCAACTTGGCAATCACCCAATACAAGTGCGATCTCTCGGTTGGACATAGACTGAGAGACTTGCTCACCATAAACCAACCAACGACCATGGAGCTACTAATGCAACGAATAAATGAGCACATCCAAGTAGAGGATGATACTGCTGTGACCACTGCAAAGATGAATCCAGTGACAGCGGACAAAAGAGTGGCTGGAAAGGTTCACGCTGTCGGACAAGAGGCAAACTGTCCAAGTAATTGCGAAAGAGAGTCAGACCGCGGTGCAGACTACAACAATCAGGGTAAGGGTCGTCACAATGACCAAGCTAATTACCCTCGGGACGCCGTGGAAGATGCGAAGAGAAAGTCGAATGCCCAAACCCGTATCACCACGATTTTCACAATCCCAATCTACTGTATCCTTAGCGAAATCCGCAACGGGATATACGTCTGATTTCTGGCTAAGTTGGGTGACGTACAAAGGGGCTTCAATCCACGGTATCGCTGCACCTTTCATGGCGAGCGAAGGCACCGTACCGAGGACTGTTTGCCTCTGAAACCACATTTGGAGGAGTTGGTGGCTGCTAGCCACTTAGACCATTACATTGACGAAGTTGTCAAGGCCACGCCCCACGCTCCAACTGAGCCAAACAGTCTAGCCGCCCTAGAAGCACCCCCCCAAGGTGTGATCAATGTGATCCATGGTATCATCAAGCCAGCGCAGGTATGCGAGCTCCGAGGGATGATAAAAAACGCAGAGTATATAAGAGAAGTCCTGTTAGTCCAGCCTACAGTCAAAAAGAGCAAAACTGAGGTGAGAGATGTGCTCAGCTTTTCAAGCCAAGCTCTTCAATGAATTCAAACGCTGCACAATGACGTGCTGATGGTCATTCTTTGTATCAGGGACATTGACGTAAGGTGCATTCTAATCGACCAAGGTAGCTCGGTCGAAATAATATACTATGTCACCTTCAAGCAACTCAAGCTAAGTGATGAAGACTTGGTCCCAGCAACCTCGCTTTTAGTCGGCTTCAACTCGCAACCGGAGTGGCCCATGGAAAAGATCATCTTAGTAGTCAAAACCGGGTCTGTGGTCAAGCAGGTGGAGTTTTGGGTGTTGAAAGTGCCTTCCACATACAATCTGATCTTGGCCAGAGAATAGCTTTACACCATGCAAGCAACGACTTTGACTTACCACCAAGTCATGAGGTTCCCCTCTGCTACGGGGATGATTGAAGAAATTTGGGGCGATCAAGTCATGGCCAAGCAAAGTTTTGTGGTTGTAAATGGAAGTCGAGCTGCCAAAGGCTTCGTGCAAATGATCGAAGGACCGGAAGATCAAAGTGTCTTGGATAATGTGGGTACTAGGTCTGAAGAAAAGACTGTTGAGGACTTGGTAGAGATAAGGACCAACGAGGATAATCCTGAGAAGTTTTTTCTGTTGGGATCCAGCCTGACTACCCAAGAACGGTTGGAGATGGTTAAGTTTTTGGTGGCGAATATCAAAGTGTTTGCATAGACGCCTTACGACTTGCCTGGCATCGATGCAAACTTTATTTGCCACTAACTTAACGTCTTTCTGGATGCCCAGTCTATCATTTAAAGAACACAGAAATTAGCGCTTCATCATGCCGAGGTAATGGCAGAAGAGGTCAAAAACTTGCTTGAAGCGAGGGCAATCTAAGAAGTGCACTACCCTCAGTAGGTTTCCAACACGGTCGTGGTGCCAAAGAAGAACAAGAAATGGCAAGTTTATGTTGACTACAAGATGGTCAACCGCGTCTTCCCCAAAGATAGTTTCCTCTTGCCCAAATCGACCAACCGGTGGACCTTACAATCGGTCACAATCGACTCAGTTTCTTGGACGCTTACCGCGATTTAGAGGTGTACACGGTCTAGATTAGTTCGGTTCTGAGAAAATCCAAGAACAGAACCGATTTTAACGGTTCTATGATTTTGAGAACCAGACGAGCCCATTACACTTGTAAAACCGGACCAGAACCAAACCGAAATAACGGTTCGGTTTTAGTTTGGTTCACGGTTTCAAAAATTTCTATTTATAAGAATAAATTGTTAATATTAGCAAAATAATTACTCAAAGTAATTACATTTAACTCATGATAAAAACTAATAATATTAAGGCATTACTCAACATTATATATCTATATCATCCTAATATCATTAACATTACAAAAAATCAATTAATAAAAATAAAACTTGATATTATATATATATATATATCTCTTTTAAAATTTAGTTCAGTTCGGTTCAAACTGTGATTTTTTCATAAAATCCATTAACTGAACCGTTTTTACGGTTCTCATATTTCTTAAACCGAAACTGAACCAATTCTTAGGAGAACCGAACCAAACCATACGATTTGGTCTGGGTCAGTCCGGATTACTGATTTGAACGGATTTTTGAACAGCTTTACCGCGATTATCATTAGATTTTCATGCATGAACCTAATCGGGAGGTTACCTCTTTCACCACGCCAAAAGGGTTATTCTGCTACCGGGTTATGCCTTTCGAGTTAAAGAATGCAGGGGCAACCTTTCAAAGGATGGTCACAAAGATGTTGGTTCCCTTTTTCGGCCGAACAATGGAGGCCTATATCGACGACATGGTCGTGAAAAGGAAACGTGAGGTCGACCACCTATCCGACTTGGCAGAGATGTTCGCTATTCTCAAACGACACAAGTTACGTCTGAACGCATCGAAGTGTGCCTTCGACGTTGGATCGGGAAAGTTCTTGGGTTTCTTGGTCATTAACCGAGGGATTGAGGTGGATCCCTCTTAAATCAAGGCCATACAAGAATTGAAGCAGCCCAACTCAACAAAAGACGTACAACATTTTGCTGGGATGGCAGCCACGCTTAACCGATTTATAAGCCGGTCTTCAGATCATTACCACCCTTTCTTTCGAGCCTTGAAGTCCAAGTTTTCCTGGGATAAGGAATGCAACGGAGCCTTAGCCGAGCTAAAAGTATATCTCTCATCCGCTCCGTTGTTGGTCACGTCGAAATAAGGCGAGGAACTTTATCTTTACTTGGCCGTTTCTTACCATGTTGTGAGTGCAGTGCTCGTTCAGGTAGAAGGCGTCCAACATCTACCAATGTTCTATGTAAGCAAAACCTTGCTCTCGGTGGAGTCGAGATACTTGCCGCTGGAAAAACTCGCCATGGCACTAATGATGGCCTCAAGGAAAGTGGCACACCACTTTCATGCTCATACTATCGTGGTGCTGACCGAGTTCTCTTTGAAAGCTTTATTTGAGCAGGCAGACTTCTCCGGCTGAATACTGAAGTAGGCAATCGAGTTGGGGCAATTCAACATCAAGTTTCAACCACGAACCGCCATCAAAGCCCAAACATTGGCCGACTTCGTTGCGGAATTCTTGCTTGGAATTCACTCGGTTTGCCTGGTGGATCTTACCGACATAACCGGGCTGCAAGGGATAGATACGGTGAAAATTGCACAACCTCCCATCCAACAAAACGTTGAAGGTAACGCGAAAGTTGCGTGCCCATTTACAGAGCCATCACTTGATGACCCACTTCAGCATAGCAATGCACCGTTGGATTTGGAAATAACAGGACAACCTGTTGGATCCAACGTCGCATCAGCAAGGAGGGATGAATGCATGTTTGTTACAATCGTCAACGGCGCGCTTGCCGCAGAAGTAGCCAAGTACAGACGCCCCGTTTTTTACAGCCCGTACGACTTGGGCGTCTTTGCATGCACACCTGATGATGAGTTTATATGCTAGCCAAGTGATCGAAGTTCTTAGCGGAATGCCCTAGCTTTGAGCCTTTCAAACCCTGTACTTTTGTTGTCCCAGTTTTGGACCAAGCCTAGATTTTCTAGCCTGCAGCCTTTGGTGGCCTGCCGATGTAACAACCCTGATCAGTAATTAAGTACTAATCGGTAATTAACGATGCTAATGAAGGGATTAAAATAAATTATGCGTTATTATGTGTTTTGTATGTTATTTGGCTTTCAATCTGTTACTCGTAGTAATATCTATCAGGAATTCTATTTTGATCTGAAAATTGGAAGCCTTATCGATATCCGAAACTGAAATTGGTTATATCAACATGTTATTTAGAATTTTTAGAATGCTATGGTAAGTTTAATTAAAAATTGATTCGGAACGATTAATTAAGTTGTGTTTAGATGGACTAAATGTTCTAATTAATGTATTAATACATCACAGGTATATAAATATGCCTTATAAGCTCATTTATGCTCAACAAACTTGATTCAAGTGGAAAAATCTGAGATTGTACATTCTAGAGAGAGAGAGACTTCATTTTAGAGAGAGAAATGAAGAATTTGAAGAAGAAACTCAAAGATTTGTAAGTACTCATCAAGATTGTGCAAGAATTTAAATAGGTCAAAGCTGAGCCCTGGGCGACAATTAAAGAAAAGGATGTGAAGAAGTTTGTTTGACAAAACCTGATAACGCGGTTTAGAGTCCCCAAGGCTTTGATCTCTGACAATGGCACCCAATTTTATGGACGGTTGTTTAGAGGATTTTGTAAGGAACTAAAGATAGAATTTTATAATTTCACACCGGCCTACCCTTAGTCCAACGGCCAAGCCGAAGCATTAAACAAGACCATTCTAGATGGGCTGAAGAAAAGGTTAGAAAAAGCCAAACGAAAGTGGGCTGAGGAACTTCTAAATGTCTTTTGGGCTTACCGAACAACACCAAGACGCTCAATCGGGGAAACGCCTTTCGCCTTGGCATATGGCATGGAGGCAGTCATCCCATTGGAGATTGGTATGCCCACTATCCGCAACAAAAATTTTGAGCCCGATTTAAACGCCGAAGCCATTGCCCCAGACTTGGACCATGTAAAAAAACGCCAAGAAAAGGTGTTGATCCATGTCGCAGTATATCAACAAGAACTGTCCAAAAAGTATAACAAAATAGTTCAGCACAGACCGTTCAAGGTGGGGGATTGGACCTTAAGCAAGGTGATGGGCAACACTCTTGTGCTAGGCGAAAGAAAGCTAGGGGTAAACTGAGAGGGGCCTTACAAGATAACCGGTCTAACGGGCAAAAAGGCATACCATCTGGAAGACTCAGATGGAAAAGCTATACCCTGGCCATGGAACGCAGCCAATCTAAAGTTGTATTATTTTTAGTTTCAATCTTTGAATGTAATTTTTTATAAGGGACAAGTGTTCTCCTCAATTTACCAATGTAATTCTTTCAGTCACCATGTAAATTTATGAAAGCTATATGTAATAGAAATGAATTACTGTACATAAAAAATTTGTCGTGGTTAATGGATTGCAATGAACAAGGGGCCACTGTCTCCCAGCTGAGGTGATTTTACCCGGTCGAAAGAGTGGATGAATTATTCAATTCTAAGCTTTTAGCCGAGATGATTTTGCTCAGCCATTAGAGTTAATGAATTGTTCAACTCTAGGCTTTAAGCCGAGGTGATTTTGCCCGGCTTAGAGAGTTGAAAACTTGTTCAACTCAAAGCATTTAGCCGAGATGATTTTGCTCGGCCATTAAAGTTGATGAATGTTTAACTCTAGGCTTTAAGCCGAGGTGATTTTTCCCGGCTCAAAAAGCTGATGACTTGTTCAACTCAAAGTTTTTAGCCGAGATGATTTTGCTTGGCCATTAGAGTTAATGAATTGTTCAACTCTAAGCTTTTAGCTGAGATGATTTTGCTCGGCCATTAGAGTTGATGGATTGTTCAACTCTAAGCTTTTAGCTGAGATGATTTTGCTCGGCCATCAGTGTAACAACCCTCATCTTGATTTAGCCATGCTTGCGTACATCTTTGTATGATCTTGCCTTGCCATGATTATAAACCTTGTTATTTTGTTCTGTCTTGCTTGATAAGTATTGCTTGCTTGCTTGATCTTGTACCTTGCTTGATGTATAACCGAGGTCAGCTTAGCTTAGCTCGCCTTTAAACCTTTGTACTTGGAATTGTTTTGGAACCTTGGTTGACCTCTATCTTCACCTCGGCATGTTTGCCGAGATGTCACTCTTTGGGCCGATGTGCTTAGAGCCGAGGCCGAGATGTTTTGTGCTTTGTGATTTCTGTCCTTGGGTAGGTGTGGCCTAGACCGAGGTGTGGCACACCCAGGCCAAGGTGTGGCACCACTTAGTCGAGTGCCGACCTCCCTAGCCGATGTCCTTGTTATCCTTGCAGAAGCTTTGACTTTAGCCGATGTCCTTACCTGCCGATGTGTTTTTCCATCTAGCTTGTTGTATACGCTTTGTCAGAGACTTGTCTAATCAATCAGTCACCTTTTTGAGTTAAACCAACCCGGTGATGCCACGTGTCCGAGCTGGAGGCTAAGTCAGCCGACAGGCCTATAGCACATTATTTGCACCTTTTTGGCATCATTTGGTCTCAATCTTTGTTCCTTTAGAGAGAGAAGCTCTAGAACAAGGTGTAAGAGTTTTAGAGAGAGAAGTTGAGTTCCGAGCTAGATCGTGGAAAATCGAACCGTTGGATTTGAGTTTTGAGGTTAGATTCTTGCCTTACTTTGATTGTTCGTATCAAACATCTAGCTGCATTGCTTGATCGAATCTGTTTTGCATGCCATGCATTGATTTGAAGTTGGTCTTGAAAGAGAAAATGGTGTTCAAATGTTCTTGGAAGGAAAACCTTGATTTGATCCGAAAGTTTGAAACCAACATCACGTTTTCGTGTTTGTTTTTGCATGGTCTTGTTGTAAGGGTACTCAGGTCCATATTTTGAACACTTAGCATGGTGTCTCAGTTGTGATTCTAGCATGCATGTTCTTGATGTTCTTGTTCCTTGCATTCTTCAGAGGGAAACTCAGGTTTCCCGACTTCGTTTGTATGTGGCCAGCAGGACCACATCTCGGCTAGGAGGTGTGGGACCTCGGCATGACCTGGGCGGTACCCAGCTTGACTTAGCATGTTTCGTTTCGTTATTGTTTTGGATTCGGTGGTAGTGCCGAGATCATTATGTGTAAGTAAAGCTTGTTTTGAGAATGTGATTTGCTATGTGATTGTCAGGACTTTGATCTTGCTTTGAGCCTACACCTGAAGAGCCAGGTGAGTGGTGCTTTTAATAAAGCTATGTTAAACCGTTTTGATAAATCTTGTCTTGCCTTGTTTTGATAAAAGTATTTGTTAAGCATGAATGATTAGCCTAATCCGATGTATTAATGTGAGCCTTGTCTTGATGTTTTCTTGAGAAGTCCCCTGGCTGGAGGACTCTAAACTTTTGCAGCACTATGTATAAAAGGATACGGTCCTTTCTTGGAACACAAGTCCCTTGTACTGGAGGACTATAAACTTTCGCAGTACTAAGTGTAAAAGTCCCTTAGCTGGAGGACTCTAAACTTTTGCAGCATTATGCATAAAAAGGATACGGTCCTTTCTTGAACACAAGTCCCTTAGCTGGAGGACTCTAAACTTTCGCAGCATCATTTGTCAAAAAGGGCTACGGGCCTAAGTGACACAGTCTCTTGTATATAAAGGATACGGTCCTTTCTTGAACACAAGTCCCTTAGCTGGAGGACTCTAAACTTTCGCAGCATCATTTGTCAAAAAGGGCTACGGGCCTAAGTGACACAGTCTCTTGTATATAAAGGATACGGTCCTTTCTTGAACACAAGTCCCTTAGCTGGAGGACTCTAAACTTTCGCAGCATCATTTGTCAAAAAGGGCTACGGGCCTAAGTGACACCAGCTTTGTATTAAAAGGATACGGTCCTTTCTTGGAAAAGTGATTGGGTTAAAAAGGGGCTACGGGCCTAAGTAACATAAGTCCCTTGGGCTGGAGGACTCTAAACTTTCGCAGCACCATCTTGTATAAAACGATTACGGATCGTACAATCTTGTTTTGTCACCAATGGGTTACTACACGTATTGTTTGTTCGGACAGCTTTTGATTATGTTTTGCCGATGTCAGTGAGCATCCCCTGAAATTTGTAAGTCTTAACAGATGAATACGGTTCATCCCTTGATTCGGTACAGTTTTGATGTGCTTTGCTTGATAGAACCTCGGCTAATGTTTTGATGGTTTTGATATGTTTTGTTTTGAACAGACTCCGGCTATATTCATGCAAAACCTTTATTATTAGTATCATTCACTGAGTTTCCATACTCACCCTCTATATATATGTAGGTGATGAGCAGGACGGCGGTGACGCCTAGATGTGTTTGCAAGACTTATTTTGGATTCTTGATTACGTCGGCCTTGTTTTGTATTCTTGTCGGCAATGTTGTTTCTACCCCGGCATTTTGTGTTTACGTCGGCATTTTGTATTTATCTCGGCAGATCTTGAAAATCATGCTTCTTGGCTCATATTCATTGTATTTTGTACTTGTCGGCTTAGAAGCCTTTTGATCAAGATTTGACTTGTATTTTGATAACTTGAACTGGTTGTAAGACTATATTGAATATGTTTTTTCATTTGATTTACGCACAGCTCTCATGGACCACTTGTAATTCGATTCATTGCTTCCGCATTTTTGTAAGCCCCCTATGTGTACTCTGTTGTGTGTGGATTTTGGTAAGTTGGCCTTCGGTAATCACGGATTACTGGCCATCACGGCACCATCCTACTAGGGGCGGGTTGGGGTCGTGACAATCAGAGTTGATGAATTGTTCAACTCTAGGCTTTTAGCCGAGATGATTTTGCTCGGTCTTTGGAATTGATGAAATGTTCAACCCTAGGCTTTTAGTCGAGGACTTGTGTCCGATTAACACTTAGTGAACCGTTTTTCTCGGCCAAGAATGTTGATGTTTTGTTCCCTTTTTATTATGACCGAGATGCTTTGCCCAGTTAAATCAATGGATATTTTGTCTAGTACGTATTGCGCGGTTATGAGGAAGAAACACAATATACATGGCAAGAATACAAGAGACAAGTTGGAAAAAATTTCATTGATTAAGATTGTAAGTACAAGAGTTAGGGCAAGCAACCCAGCTACAAAAGGTTCAAAATAAAAACAAGAAAATACAAAGCTAAACTATGGGAGCGAAGAGAGATCTGCAAAAGCATCTCCAACCCCGGTGCCGGTCTATACCAGGTCAACCACGGCAGCTACCTTGCCATGCTATTCTAACCCACTTCTGGCTCGGCCTTGACTTCATTCTCGGCGTCCTTCTGTAACGAGTTGAAAACGTCGTTCGCATAAAGCACCATATAGACCGGCAGGAAGGCTGGGAGATGAGAGATAAACACCTTGGTTTCAGATCCTTGGCCGAGCTTCTCACGGGAAGCCTTCCAACCAGACTTGAAGAAGATGTCCTTGGTGGCCTCGACTTGTTTAGTATAACGCTCTTTGGCCTCCTTGAAGCAAAGACTATTGGCCTCATCCACATCATTTTGCCTAGCCTTCTTTAACGTTTCTAGCTCGGCACAGAGATTGTCTCTTTCCTGCTCGGGAGTACCAAGTTGGCCGAGCAGTCTGCCGTTATCTACGTTGGCCATCTCCAGTGAGGACTTGGACCACCCTAGCTTGATCTCCAGATGTTTGGCTAGGTTAAAGACGTCGATTACCTTATGCTGGAGCCTATGAATCCGATCCATGACAAGGTATTGTTTCTGGATGGCCTGCAAGAGAGCAAAGAAAAGTTAGTTCAAATAAGAAACTAACCGTGGAAACACTTTGAAAATTTTGACAAACTCTTACCGTAGTCATAGATTTGACTGCAGACTTTTCAAGGCAAGTATCAAGCATGTGGTCGCTGCCGATTATGTCGCTTGGTAGAAGCATTGCCTTTGACAGATCATAGGCCAGGAGGTGCTCTTTGTCCCCCTTAATCGAAGCACTGACCAGGATATCCTTACCTCGGTGTTTCAACTCTGGCGTCCATTGGGAGGTTGGCTCAGAACCCTCCACAGGTTGCTCGGTGCTCAACTCGGCTACAAGCTCGGCTGTTAGATCGACAGAGTGAGGCCTTTTTCTAGCTCAACGAGTTTCTTTGTTGGCTTGCGTTGTGGCGGTCGAGGCCAAAGCAATCACGGTCTCAGATGTTTGATCGGTAGTAGGGGCAGGATAAGAAATGTTTGGCACCTCAGTGAATGTGACGGTAATGAGATTCTTAATTCGACTCCGTTTGGCTATTTCCTGCTCCTCAGTTAACCGGATTAAGGGCACGTTTAGAGGTGTTGGATCTGGTGGTGGAGATAGTGCTCGCAAGAAGTGAGTGATCCTACTTTTGCGAGGAGTTGAGTATCGGTAACTCGGCACGTAACTAAGAAGGTCGTGACAATCTTGGTGACAGTACCTCAGCACAGCTTTGATTGTAACCTCGTTCGGGTTGATATAATTCGCTTGCAAGGCTTCAATAGTTGCAAGAAGAAAGCAATCAATACAGAACAGTAAGGGAAAGTAAATTGACCGGTCAAAGAGCGTAGCTTACATGTTGAACATAAGTTCTTACTGATGTACCAACCAGGCACGTCAGTTGTCTCATAATTTCCAGACACCCAGAAGAAGTCATCGTTGTACAGGTCTTTATCCGGTGTGCTGGTTACTAGCTTATCTTTGCCCGGTCTTATTTTCAAGTAATAATTAAACCCATCAGCCGTATGGCCGAGGATATATTAGCGCAAGACGTCGGCCAAGCCTAGGTTTAAGCCAAGCTGGTGATTCAGCTCGGCAACCTCGTTTATTATTCTAAATGTGTTCGTCGAAACCTAAGTCGGTGCTAGCCCAATACGCGTTAGGAACTTGCAAATTAAGGGTTACATCGAGAAGTAGAGACCTCCCTCGACAATTGACAGCATGGTGAAAGGGCACTGATCCAGCGTGCCTCGGGGGGAAATATTTTCTTCGCCGAGCTCAAAGTGGACATCATCAAAGACGCCTTATCTTTGCCCGGTCTTATTTTCAAGTAATAATTAAACCCATCAGCCGTATGGCCGAGGATATATTAGCGCAAGACGTCGGCCAAGCCTAGGTTTAAGCCAAGCCGGTGATTCAGCTCGGCAACCTCGTTTATTATTCTAAATGTGTTCGTCGAAACCTAAGTCGGTGCTAGCCCAATACGCGTTAGGAACTTGCAAATTAAGGGTTACACCGAGAAGTAGAGACCTCCCTCGACAATTGACAGCATGGTGAAAGGGCACTGATCCAGTGTGCCCCAGGGGGAAATATTTTCTTCGCCGAGCTCAAAGTGGACATCATCAAAGACGCCGTACTTCTCGCGAAACGCGGCCAGTGCGCTCGGCGTATTTACAAGGAAGCAATAGTGCCCCATTAGAAACCGACTAAGTAGCTCGGCAGAATAAAGTTGACTAAAATGTGTACGATGGCTGCTCGGTCATTGAAAGCCCTGATATTGGTGTGCCTGGTCCCCTAGGATTCTACAGTTGAAAACCAAGTGTAAGTGATAGCGTAGTCACGCATATGAGCTTGATTTTAGCTTGGTCACTTCTTACCTCGCTATATTGTTTGGCAGACTTTAGCCGGGTCGCGGGAGCGGGCTAGATGTTAGTTCGGTCGCACAACCGTATATGCTAGACAGCCCGATTTTCTACTACGACTTCGTAAAAAATAGATTTGCTCGGTCACCCTTATTTTCAGATCAAAAATGCATTTTTTAGCACGGCTGAGCCTAGATCCTGTCGTGTTCATCACAAGAGATGATGAACGGTGCGAGAAACCAGTGACAATGAAGCTTTTTGACGACAAAAGCAATGCACAAACCTAATCTTATTCAATTTTTCATGGTTTTTGGATATTTCTATCCTCCTTGATAGATTAGTGTGGGAGCCAAAGTTCAAAAAATACCAAAAAAGCATGAAGAAGAGAATGACAGAAAGGAAATGGAGAACTTACAGGTTGATGCACGAATCGAAGCCCCAATCTGCGAGATACTCCACAATGGCGATGACGAGATCAACTTCACCAGGAAAATGCTCGAGAATGGGCAGAAAATGCATGAGGCAAGGCTTGCGTGTGTTTATGCTCTGGATCGTCTATGGCAGATTTGGTGAACGATGGAAGTGAAGGGTTGGTTTGAGGGGGACGTATATAGAACGAAAAGGGGTGCCAAAACTTTGAATTCGAGGAGACGACGTGAGACAACTGGGTTGGCTGTACGAGGCCCATTGATAGAGGACACATGTCTGTGATAAGACCGGTGTCAGTTTTGAAAAGACAGGCTGAAAATTTGAAGCGCCAACTGAGCGAATCGTAGGACCGAGCGTGAAAGTTAGTGTGGCGAATGATTTGAGATGGATGACCGAGTAGATGAGTGACCTCGGTCGAAGAAGGTAATCCCGATCACGCTAGTGTGGACAGAATTAAGGGGCAATTACAAGGGAGGTTTACGAGCTAATATTTGGCCAAGCTGGTTTGGGCCGAAGTCAAAGTCCCTTGCTCAGTCAGACGTTGGGTGCATATTGGATTGAGGACTCAGTCCGGTCGAGTTAGAACAACTTTAGATTGCCAGTCTGGAGAAGATGTGCGCTCTACAGAGTTGGACGAGATTAGTCCTCCCAACGTCAGGATCGACTGAGCTCTTGCTCAGTCATGATTAAGGAGCACGACTAAGCCACGGTGTGGAGTTATCAAGGAAACCAGACAAGTAGCATGGTCGTCAGGTGATGGCGTGGCACCGCGCTAAGCATAGCTCGGTGGGGAGTACTAGGCGGTGCCACGAGACTTCAGGAAGGAGATTCCGCTATCCGTACTCGTTAATACCGTTTGGCGGTTTCGTTAGGTGGTGTTTAGTTGTATTGGTGCTGACACGTGGGGAAACGTAAGAGAGAGCAGGTCCACGCGTCCCAAGGGAAATGGGCGCAAAAACTAGATATACGATGCTGTGTCTCCATACTCAGGGCTAATACATCCTCTGATCAGAGCTCACCTGCTACTTTCTCTCTTCTCTTTTCTCTCTCTCTCTCTCTCTCTCTCTCTCCAAGTATGCTAACTAGACCGTCAGAAGGATTTTCCAGCAGCACACCACCGGATAGCTCACCATCATTATATTCTCAAGGTTATCGGAGTGAAGCGCAACTTGAATACAAGGAGTACGGATAACATCGAATATTTGATTACCGTACAATATATAAGAAAATATAATAAAATAAATAATTTAAATTATCACAACAAAATCAATAATAAATCTCATGAGCCAGAATAATACCTCCAATCTAAATTATAATTGGAGGAGAATCCAATCCTTTATTTTATTTTATTTTTTGGTTTGAAATCCCTAACTTTATTTTAATGGACTTTTATTAAAGTGCCTAAAATCAGTTCCAAACGATATTGCACGTTGTCTCAGCTAAATCAGTGGCAGAATCAAGGGGCATGGAATTCCTCGAATACTTGTTAGTAGCATTTTCGTGTAAGCAATTTTATGTTTAAAGAACTCAAATTACACCTATACCTTGAATTGTCCCAATATTTTAAGAAGTAGATTAAAAAATAATTTTTTTATTTTTTTAATTTTTTTTAAAAAAAAATTTATAAAAAAAATAAAGAGATGATATAATTCAAAAAAATTAAAAAATCAATAAATTGACTTTTAACTAATTTCTCAAAATAGGCCAAAGATTTCAAATCATTTTTTCTAGGGAGGTTAGACAAGCAATTCAATGACCACGTGGTTACTTCATGGACATAATTGTCATTTTGACACTTTATATCATTTAAGGACCATGTGCAAAATTATAAATTAATTCGAAGTAAGTGAATCTATATTTAAATTTGAAATTCAAAGTTTGTATAGGTGTTTCAACTAGACATAACAGAGGTCAAATCTCTTGATTCTAGATCTTAAAAAACTATATATTTAAATAATAATAATTTTGAATTTCAAAATGGAAAAAAAAGTATAAAAATAGTCCAGTTGTTTTATTCTTACAAATAAATACATCCAATTAGTTAACTTGTGTAGGGAAGAAAATTTAAAAGAAAAAAAAAATAGAATGGCTTGATATATATTTGAGACAATCATAAGGACCCTCAATAAATGTCTTCATTCCTCATTTATACATTAATCAATCATCAATATATAATGGTTGAAGTGGAGTGATAAGTAATTCTTTTAATTGCATATTATAAGATGATTAATGATTCATTCGCACATTTTTTTTCTCTTCAAATTCCTCCTAAATGTATTTTTGATTGGTATAAAAAGGATTCTTACCAGTCAACATATATATGGAGGAAATTCAGAGGAAAAGTTGTATAGATGCAGTGTTACTGTTGTAAGATAAGATTAAAAAAAAATTAATTTGAGTCAAAATGTGTTATTTTTTGAGTCTATATTAGATTATCCTAAATTTTTATAAAAAAATAGAAATGAAAAAAAAAATCCATAAAGACAAAAATAAATCAACTTACCTATATTGAAAAAAAAAAAAAAAAGATTATGTTTATCTTTATAAAGAGAAATTAGCTATGTGTATTTAAAAAATCATTTATGCTGCGTTTGGATATAAGATGGGAAATTAGATTGTTTAAATCATATAGTCCTGCAATATATTTTGTAGACTGAAAGGTCCCAAGTCAATATTATTTACACTTAAGCCCACAAATGTAATGCGTGGGTTGGCTATTTGGAGAGGTAAATTGAGTGTTTAGATGATGTTGTAGTTACCAAGATGCCCAAAACCATACTATAGCAATTTTTTCCTTTTCCCTCCATTGAGAACAAAACGAAAGCTCAAAAATTAAAACTTCAATGTTTCCTTATAGATGTTGCAGTGTTGATCCTCATTTTGTGTGAGTTGGACATTGGATTTGGCAACGTTGCACCTAACATTCTTTATTCCTCAAATAACATTACAGAACCCCTTCAAAATCCTAAAAAATCCAAAAATCCCTTCTTGCAAATTTACAAATGTGAAGCAGCGTAGGCACTGCGACATCTAGGAGTGCGATTACTCTTGTCGACGTAACATCGGCGATTTCACATCAATCCATTAGCGACAACGTTGATCGTGTATTGGTGCGATGACAATAGGTATGGGTGTCTTTCATGTTACTTTGGTTGTTTGTGGAACAATATGACATCAAGGTCGATGCTCGAAATGGAATGTTGTTTAAATGGTGTGTAATGTAGGATTTTAGGTGATGTTGTTAGCATCGCGGTTTTTGGGGTTACCAGTGACACCAAATGTGATGTTGTGCATTTACGTAATGTGACAGACGTATAGTGTTTTAGTTAATGTTTGTATGATTGGTTAGGTCTCATGTAATGTTATTATTTTCGCAGGTATGGGGGTTATCAGTGGTTACAAATGTGATGTTATGCATGTATATAATGTAACTGACGTATTGTTTTCATTTAATGTTGTTATGATTGTTTGGATCTCTTGCAATGGTAGTATTGTTGGAGGCTAATAGGAGGATAACATCAATAATGTAACACCAAGTAACTAACATCAACTATTCCCACAGTCATTCCATGAAATTCCTAAAAAAAATGGAAATGTTAAATCTTATCTTGCCTACGTACACTCAAATCTCAAAAAAACATTAAAACCAAAAATCTCAAACAAGGGCATATAAGTAAACTATAATATTACTAAATCAAATCAATAATACTTACTACAAATAAAAATGGCTAATTGGTTTATAAAAAAATATGTAAGACTAAATGGACTAATATTTCCTCAAATAAAATTTATGAGTAATTTTTCCATATAAGATTTGAATTTGAAAAAGAATAATGTTTGAGAGCTCGAATTTGGCCCCCCCTAATCCCCCAAAACGACGTCGTTTTGGGGATTTTTTTTTTTTTTTTTTTTTTCTTTCCATTTTTAACTTTGAAACAGGAAGAGGGAGAGGGAGAAAGAGAGAAGCAGAGGAGAAGAGAGAGAGAGAGAGAAGACGATCGTCGATCGCCGATGCCCAGTCGCCGATCGTCGCCCAGCCGCTGGTCATCGTCGCAGCCTAGCCTCGTCGTCGCAGCCCAGCCCCGCCGTTGCAATCCCCTCCTTTCTCCTCCTCCTCCCCCTCCCTCCTTCCTCCTCCTCTTCTCCTTCTCTGCTTCTGAAAAATAAAATAAAATAAAATTAGGGAGATTCGGGGTAGCTCATTTCGAGCTACCCAGCACGACTGTTCGAAAAATAATTTAGAAAGGAAAAAGAAAAGAGAAATAAAAAAAAAAAAACTTATATTTTATTTATTTTTTCACTTTTTTTTTTTTTGTTCTTTCTAAATTGTTATTTAAATTTATGATCCAAATATTATATATTTATGGGTCAAATGACAAACTTGCCCCTCACCTATTAGAATATGACCATCAATCAAATGTTGGCTTCGTTTGAAGTAAATTTTTTTAATCTAACTTTCTAACAATTTTATTCTGATTAAAAAATTTTATTTAGAATAAATTTTTAAATTTTTTTATTTTATTTAAATGTCTTTTATCTTTTTTTTTCTTTTTTTTTTTTTTTTTTTTTTTTTTACAGGAAAATCCTCCCTACCCTCCCGCAGGTCCAAGGCAGCGCCCCTTGCAGAGATCACCAAGGTGTCCTGTTAGCCGTTCCGAGCGAGGAGACTACAACCTGGGAACTTGCCCCGACCTCCCAAGACAAGCTCCGCTTAAGTCAGGACTCGCACAGCGGGGGAGCATTGAACCCACACCAAGTGCTGACTAGACAACTTGAGATCCAACCTCCTAACCAACAGTGCTTCCGCCCAAGAGATTGGCCCAAGGGGGGGTGGGGAGTTGAACCTGTGACCTTGGGGCATAAACCCCAAGGTCTTACCACAATACCACAACCCCTTGGGTTAATATTATTTTAATTTTTATATTATTTTATCTTATTTTAATTTTTGTAATTTATTTTATCTTTTTATTATGAATTAAATTAATCTAACGTATATCCCAAACAACGGATCCGCCTCCTCTCCTGCCCTTTTTCCATCCGGCTCTGTCCGGCCAAACGAGGGGATTGAGACACGTGTTAGGTGATAATCTAAGGGTCTTGGATCTGTCCACGTTAGGAAGGGGATGGAATGGAATTAATTTTTTTGTATTTTTTATTTTTAGTGAATATTTTTAAATTTTTATTTTATTTAGATATATCTAAAAAATAAAATATTTGTGAAAAAATATTTTTAAAAATTAATAAATACATAAAAATATATTGAAACTTCATGGCTCCTGTAGACACCCCATTTTTGACCGACCTTAAGACTCAGACCTCACCAGTTGAGCGCTCGGTGATATTGCATACTGTGCTTGTTCAGAAGTCCCAGAGTCACAGCCGCGTGCCCTGCCTCCGGACTTCCGAACCATCTTCTCTACCTTGTCTCGGTTTGTGAACCAGGTTCGGTTTTCTCTGTTTTCTCTCCTGAGGGAAGGGAGTGGTCCCGTAGACTATCTCCCGGTGGCCGTGAGCTACGTTTCGTGGCCGTAGGCCATTTTGCCCATTTCGGAGCCCGGTTCCCGGTTTTCGGAGCCGTCAGGCCGCGTGCCTCGGCTCGGGACCGCCCAACCATCTCCGAGTTCTCCGGTTTTTGGCGGAGACCTCTGTTTTAATATTTCGAGGAACCCTGGGGCCCCCGATGCCCACTTCGTGGCCGTATGCCACTTTCGGTGCTCATAGCCGGTTTTCGGGACCCCAAACCGAGCGGTTTTGGTCCCGAGCATTCATTTCGCATCAGCCTTCTCCGGTTTTTGGCGAAGACCTCTGTTTTAATATTTCGAGGAACCCTGGGGCCCCCGATGCCCACTTCGTGGCCGTATGCCACTTTCGGTGCTCATAGCCGGTTTTCGGGACCCCAAACCGAGCGGTTTTGGTCCCAAGCATTCATTTCGCATCCATCTTCTCCGGTTTTTGGCAGGTACCTCTGTTTTGTCATTCCAGAGGACACTGGGGTCGCAGATACCCACTTCGCTGCCGAACACCACTTCCGGCACCCGCAGTCCATTTTCGGGATCCCGTTTTGCTCGGTTTTGGCCCCGAACGTTCATTTCTCATTAGTTTTTGTTCAAACTTGGCAGGTACCTCTGTTTCAACATCAGGAAGATCACTGGGGGGTGGGAGGCCAGCAATTATCCCAGATAACCAGTTTCGCTCCTCCGGAGCCCGTTTTGCTCACTTCCGGGCCAATGTTGAACACCTTGGGGGTATTTTCTTCCAACCAAAGTTACATATCTGTGATCAGGACATCTGGGAGGACCCTTTGGTATACTGGTCGGCCAGAAATTATGGAATTCATTTTTGGGCCTCTCCTTCAAGCTCTATGTTGTGGCTCTTGGTTCAATGTTGCCAAATTCCAACCTTGGATCCTTGCTCTACACATCTGGGAGGACACTTTGGTATGGTGGTCGGCCAGAAATGGTGCATTTCAGTTTTGAGCCTCTCTTTCAAGTTCTATGTTGTGACTTCTGGTTCAGTGTTGCCAGATTCCAACCCTGGGGCCTTATCCTACACACTTGGGAGGACACTCTTGTATGGTGGTCGGCCAGAAATTTTGAAGTTGGTTTTTTGAGGTGGCCGGTCGGCTAGGCTGGGTGGCTGGCCGACCAGGTGGGGTGGCTGGCCGGCCACCTCCCACAAATTTACCTGGCCGGCCAGATTCTTGCTTTACAGCCTGTCCCAGCTGTCCGGATATCTTCCAACATATCCCGGGGCATCCGGGGGATATTTCGGGAGGGAAAGATTGGGTGCTTTCCCTCCCCTTTTACACCCCATTTCTTGCCTATTTGAAGGCCCCTCCCCCTCCCTCTTCAAGGTTGGAAAAACTTGTCTCAAGATCACCCCTCCAAAATCCTCCATTTCCAAAGCTTTAAACTCCAAAAAAGCTTCAAGTGTCAAGGCCATTCCTTCATCAACACCTAGCCTCACCTTCCTTACTACCATTCCAGCAGCTAGGAAGTGAATTTCAGAGGTTGAGAAGCTACAAATCAGAGCCAAGAATCAAAGAAAGACAAGTCTTCAAGGGTAAGTCCTCAAAACCAACTTTTAGGGCTTTTTCTTGATTCATTTCTATACTCTATTTGGTTGAGAATTAGGGCTCCGACCCCTACTTCTTTTGTGCTTTTTTTGAGCCCCTCTACAACTTTGTAGAAGGGCTCAACTTCATTTGGTGACTCCATGATACACTTCCTTCAATATCCATCTTGTATGTCACCAATTTGCATGCTAGTTTTAGCCTATTTGCATTTGTTTTTGGGGCTCCGACCCCTACTGGTTTTGTGCTTATTTTGATCCCCTCTACAACATTGTAGAAGGGCTCAACCTCTTTTGGCCATTCTATATACCACCTCTCTTGGAAATTCACTTTAGGCCCTAATTCTTGCATGCTTTGTTAGGCTTACTTGGCTCCGGATTTCAGCCTTCATCAGGCTTATAAATAGCCTTGTTTTTGTCTCCTATTCATGTTATGTTGAGGGCCTTAAGCCATTTGGTGTATATTTTTGGTACTTCCTTTGAAATCCATCAAATTTACCGTATTCTTGCATGTTTTGTAGCCTCTTTTTCTTTTGGTTTTGGCCTTTGGTCAGAACTGAAAGGGGTCTTATTTTGACCCCCTTTACATGTTTCATGAAGAAAAGTTTGCTGTTTGGTGCATGGTTTGGCAAGTCTCATGATATAGCCTATTTTGAGCCTATTTTGCATGGAATTTCTAGCATGTTTTTATTCTGATTTTGGGGTTTCCATAAACTGAATATGTGCATATTTTTGGCCCTTCTTTAAAGTTGTAGAACTGAGTTTTTGGGTTTGAGCATTGTAGATATCACTTGCTTTGTAATCCCCCCCCTTTTACCGTATTTTTGCATGCTAATGTTGCCATATCTGTGCTATTAATTTGGCCATGTTTCGTACTGAAAAAATGCCATATTTGGGACTGCCTTGCTACTGTTCTTGCTGCCATGATCATATCTTGCATGCATAGCATGGCTATAGGCCATTTCGGGGCTTAATTTCACACTTTCGGGATGAATGCATGCTTCGGGTGTCATTTCGATTTGTTTCGGGGCTGTTTTCCCCTTTATTTAGGTGCTGAAATTCCATTACCATGCTTGCATATCATTTCCCGTGCCATTCGTATCATTTTTGCATTGCCTCGGTTTGCGTGCCAATGGGCACGCACTTCGAGGCACCTCATTCTTATCATTTCGGCAGCCTATGTGAGTGTGGTTGAGGCCCTCTCATGTCGGCGTAAGCCCAACTTGCAGTTTCATGCTTCTACATCATTGCCTCGATTTGCGTGTCCGCGGGTACGCGTTTCGAGGCAGCTTTATTTTTACCCGACGGCCTCCTATGTGAGTGAGCTGAGGCTCTCCCATGTTGGTGTAAGTCCATCCCGGCATTCCGTATGCCATTTCATTGCATTTCATCATCGCCTCGATTTGCGCGCCTGTGGGCACGCGTTTCGAGGCACTTCGGTCTTATCCGATTTTCATTCCTTCATCATCGCCTCGGTTTGCGCGCCTGTGGGCACGCACTTCGAGGCACTTCGGTTTTATCCGAATTTTTCATCTTTCATCGTCGCCTCGGTTTGCGCGCCTATGGGCACGCACTTCGAGGCACTTCGGTTTTATCCGACTTTTCATCTTTCATCATCGCCTCGGTTTGCGCGCCTGTGGGCACGCACTTCGAGGCACTTCGGTTTTATCCGGTTTTCATCTTTCATCATCGCCTCGGTTTGCGCGCCTGTGGGCACGCACTTCGAGGCACTTCGGTTTTATCCGATTTTCATCTTTCAGCATCGCCTCGGTTTGCGCGCCTGTGGGCACGCACTTCGAGGCACTTCGGTTTTATCCGACCTTCATCTTTCATCATCGCCTCGGATTGCGCGCCTGTGGGCACGCACTTCGAGGCACTTCGGTTTATCCGATTTTCATCTTTCATCATCGCCTCGGTTTGCGTGCCCATGGACACGCATTTCGAGGCATCTCATTTTTCGTAGCATTCACGTGTATTCATCCCAATATTGAGTTGTGCAAATCTGCTCCTCGGCCATCATGCATCGATATGCGTGATTGGTGGCGCGAGGATTGAGACATGCATATATTTGTGAAATACACTGCTATGCCCTTTTCCTGCTCTCCGTTGCAGCAAAAATGAAGAATTATCAGCTTTCCGGAATCTGGCACGCAATTCGAGGAAAACTGCAAACAGAGGCTAATCAGGGCATCCCAGTGGATTTCTGCGCCAAGCAGCCCAGCATATACTATTCACCAGAAGCGAGGCAGTCCCTGGCTTGCACGCCAGTTTCAATTCTTTTGTAATTAATTTGTTAATTAATTAGAATTCGTATTATTTCGGACTGTATATTCTTTTATTCGGGTCTGTATTATTATTTATTCGGACCCTCTGCGCGAGGGCATAAATGTAATAAGGGTGCGTGAGTGTGATGTATGTCTTCCAACCCCCATTTCTTTCTCCCTTTTATTTACTCGCTTTGAATGGTTGGATATAGGGCATATTTCAATTAGCATACAGTATGACAGCATGTTTGCATCATTTATCTGTATTGCATGCATCGGGCTCGGCACATCATGCAAACTGCATTGTATTTCAATTCTGAAGTTGAATACATGTTAGCTGTTGCATCCCATATACCATGTTTAGAATAGCCGAGCCTGCTATAGTTGCATTTTTGCATGTGTTGCATTAGGCATTCTGTATATTTTAGGATCATGCATGATTTCTAATCAGCTTTTGTTTTGGCTTGGAGTACTAGGTAAGTTTTATGCTTTAGCATCCTTGCATGCGTGTGAGTGTTGCCATGATAGCATGCTTGCCATGAGGCTAACTGCTTATGTGATATAACTGCCTTGAATGCCTGTGGGTGGAGGTCGAGTTATCTGAATTGGAGCAATTCATCAATTGTTTGTTAAGCCCACTAGATTGTGGCAAAATCTGTATTTTAAGCCTACCTGCGGGTAGCAAACCATCTTTCACAAACAAACATGAGATGTTTAGTTCCAATTCAGGCGATTCAGTCTATACTTGTTTGCTGCGAGCATCACATAGTAACCTAGGCTAATAATCAGAATAAGAACTCACAAAGTTTTCAAAAACAGATATCATGGTTAGTAGAGGCCGGTCTTTGACCGGGCGAGCGGGGGTGCTCACGATGTGACCTTCCCCAATCGTACCCAAGTTCCCGAGCCAACTTTGGTGATGACGGACACGTGGCCTTTCGGCACCGAGTCAGGGTTTCCTAAATTTCCCATTTTAAAATATTTAGGTGGCGACTCTGTTATCTGGCAAAGCAGTCCATGTTTGGCACTTCTTTCAAAAAATCTGTTTTTCTTCAAAACGATTTGCCGGATTTGGACTCTTTGGTTCGAGATTTAGAACCGCAACAAAAATCGAGTCCGAGCTGTAGCGAGGTCCCCCGCGGGCGTTGTTACAGTTTCTGGCGACTCTGCTGGGGATTTAGAGAACTTGACTCGAACTCTTGATATCTGGTTTTGACTACATTTGTGTGTTTCTTTGCATTGCATTTGCATCGGTGCGCCTAGGACACCGTGTTTGCCATCTGCTATTCCTGAGCAGTTTGCCGGAGGCTTGTCTTGTCAAGGCATGTCCATAAGGCTTGCCTGTTACGGGCTCTGCCAGTATGGGAACACAAACCCCGGTTTTACCGGGGCACCCTTTTTGACCATTCGACCTAGTGCATATTCGGATCCATAGTGACCATTCCAAACTAGGACAGGTTGCTTACCCGATATAGGTTGTTTGAAGCCGCTGTGTGCGTAGTGAAACCCTAGCTCTTGACAAAATAGGACAGGGAAACCCTACCCCAACATAGGGGTGTTTTGGCTCTCACTTATCTTTTATGTGCTTGTTAGAGTGTGTCTCTACAGGGAATGCATGTATCAGTTGAGTTTGGGCATCAGGCCTGTGGGCATCGGTTTATCAGTTTGGGTATCAGGCCTGCGGGCATCATTCAGAGATTGAGAATCAGTTGTCTGCGGATATCAGATTCAGTTTATCAGAACAGTGATACAGGAATATTGACCAGTATTTGAGGGCAGTGTATAGCCAGCTTACCAACTGTGCGTTGTTGTATACCCGACTGTGTGTGGTGTATTCAATTTAAGCCGTTATGCTGCCCGTTTGTATACCCGACTGTGTGTGGTGTATTCAATTTAAGCCGTTATGCTGCCCGTTTGTATACCCGACTGTGTGTGGTGTATTCAATTTAAGCTGTTATGCTGCCCGTTTTATTTCTGGTTATTTATTTCTTTTTCGCTTTTATTTATCCTTTTGCTAGGACAGTTTGTAGCACAATTGCTTCCGAACCCGTCGATACCCCCCAAGCAATCTGGACACGAGGTCGCCGACTCAACCGATCCGAGGATCTAGTTGACGGACATCCAGTGTTCCATTCACTACCCCCGGTTTTTAGAAGGAGACCGAGGAAACGCAGTCCATCAGAGCAGAGATTATTGGTACAGCAGTCTACTTTAGAGACAGATAGTCGGGTTGAGATTCCCATTTCTGCTATAGAGACACCCTTGCCAGTTTTTCAGATGGAACAACAGAACCCAACAATAGAGGCGATGATGCGCCAGATGGCTGAAAGCATGAAGCAAATGCAAGATGATGCTATCCGCCAGGCGGAATTTTCCAGACAACAGGCCGCTGTCATGGCCCAACAGTCTGAGTTGATCACCAGATTACAACAGCAGAACGCGGCGTCTGCTTCAAATCAGGCTCCTCCTCCACCCGGGGCCCCATTACCTGAACAACTACCTGCTGGCTAGAATGCCCCTCCAAACCCTCAAAATGCCCAGACTGCCCAGAATACCCTCCCGAATCAACAGAATATTCTGCCAAACCCCCCAAACGTTCAAGAGGACACAGGTCATCCAACGGGGCTGGCTCCGCCCCCGCTTCTACCACAACTGTCCAAAAACATTACCCCTAAGCACCCGGACTCTCCATTTGAGTTCGAGGTAGACCAGACAGCTCTGAAATTGAGCAAGTTGGAGAAGCTCTTTAAGAAGTCTCAAGGGGCGAAGGCCATCCCAAATATTGAAGACGGCTATACTGATGTGGCCGTGACTCTGCCCGACAGATTTAAAATGCCCCAGATCGATCGCTTTGATGGGTCTGAGGATCCTATGGTACACCTCCGGCTATTCTCGGATGTCTTAAGACCAATGGGCCTAACCCGACCGCAAAAGCTTTCTTTGTTCGGTCGAACCCTGTCGGGTGTGGCATCCACTTGGTACTCAAAACTCGATGATGATGTGAAAACAAACTGGGATGAGATGGCTGAGGCCTTCCTTGCACAATATTCATACAACACGCAAATCGAGGTCACGACTCGTGATCTCGAGACGACGAGGCAGGAGCCTAAAGAGTCTTTTTCTGATTTCGT
The DNA here is from genome assembly GCA_022316695.1 of Camellia oleifera. NCBI lineage: Eukaryota > Viridiplantae > Streptophyta > Magnoliopsida > Ericales > Theaceae > Camellia > Camellia oleifera. The sequence goes on along the minus strand of CM039313.1, from coordinate 23,348,609 downwards.
CACCCGGTGGAGAGCCAAGGCATCGATGATGACCTTGAGGCCAACTGATAGAGATCAAATTCGGATGATTGTGCGCAATCTCCAGCCGGCATTAATGAAGAAGATGATTTTGATCCCTTTTCCCACCTTCGCAGATCTGCATGATATGGGGATGCAGATAGAAGATGCAATGAAACAGGGTCTGTTTGACCAAGATCGGGATCAGCCCCGAAGAATGTTTAATCGGAATACCAATGCAGGCCCGAGTGGCTCTGCCAATACAAGAACTTCAGAGGTCGGAATGGTCACCACCAATCCCCCTTCCCAACCAAGGCCCGCGGCGGCCACACCTTTTTCTGATGCCTCTGGGAGCAGTAATCAAGCCCCAAGATACCAACCCAGGGGTCAACGAACCTTCTCCCCACTCTATATGCCTTTGTCTAAAGTCCTCGGGGTTCTAGTCAGAAAGGGGCACCTGAAACCCTTGGAACCGAGGCCTCTACCGAATCCACTCCCCCCATCCCATAATCCAGCCAAATATTGCCAATACCACCAGCAGCATGGTCATGACACCGACCAATGTTACAGGCTGCGTCATGAGATTCAGGACCTCATTGACAAGAACATCATTCTACCTCCTCAAGGACCCAACGTCACAAACAACCCACTCCCCAAACACAACCAAGATCCACCAAAAAGAGTCAACCTTATCCGCACTGGGGGCGCATCTTACGATCCCAGTATCTACATAACTCCCTCCCACTTACCCAAGCCAGAGGTGGTCCTTCCCGACAGCACTGACTTGTGTGTGTTGGACACCTCCCCAACCCAACCTGAGCCAAAGGTGGTGACCACCGAGAATGGAACGGGGCAAGCTCCTGAGGAGAGCAGAACTGTTGAGTCTGGGGTGGAGCTATCTGAGAATTCAGCTGGCAGAGCTTATGATCCGAGTGGATATATCTTGTCGATGAGCCAGTCTAAGCTAAGTATGGGGTTGCCGGAAGAGGCTGAGTTGTGTATGATCCGGGGGGACAAGCTTGAATCAGCAGGGGATGATTTGACTGCGGTGGAAGAGGACTTCGCCAACCTTCAATTCTACAAACAGGAATCAGGGGATGCATCGATTAACTGGTTCGAAGATGAGGAGTCAGCAGAAGTCGTCGGGTGGTTGGATGATCAGCCTGATATTGCACCATTTGTGGCCGGAAGGGCCGAGGATCAGATTACATTGCCGGAGAGCGCCGGTACGAAGAATTTCGCTCAAGAACGAAACATTTTGAGAACCGCACAGTTGTTGCTGGAGGAACAAGAAAAGAGATGGGCCTCTGAGAGAGCCCGAAAAGCAAAGAACCATGAGGGAGTTGAGAGTGCTGCGGGCACGAAGACTGAACATGCTGTGAGCATGAGGAATGAAACTGCTGAAAGCACAAACAAGCCAGAACCAGACAGATGCCTGCTAGACGCTCATGGAATGTGGTGGGAAGATGACGACTTGTATCTTGCCCACACAGACGAAGACTGGGCAGGTGGCCAACCGGACAGTACCTGGTACCTCGAGGAGGTAGACCACATGACTAGAAGTGGGCGGTATTTCAAGCCTCCACACCTTGATCAACCCGAGGCATCAGGGAAAGATAAGGAGGCAGAGAAACAGAAAGAGAAGCAAGCGGAGGAAGAGGCTGTACTGAAGCAGCTAAAGAAAATACAAGCAGACATCTCCATTTGGGGACTGCTTATGGCTTCGAGGGTGCACCGGCAGGCTGTCTTATCTGCCATGGACAAAGCTAAACTGTCCATTGAAACTACGCCAGAACAACTAGTTGGGCTGGTCTTCCCGGGAGGAGGTTCCCCGGCATTGACCTTTACGGACAAGGAATTGCCGCCTGAGGGCGTGGACCATAACAGACCTCTCTACATCTCTGTAGAATGCAGGGACAAATGGATTCCGGTGGTGCTTGTTGACACCGGGTCCGCTATCAATGTTTGTCCGGCCAGAACGGCCTATGCGATTGGGTTAAAGCCTGCGGACTTCACACCGACTACTCAAGTAATCAGAGCATATGATAATACAAGCAGGGATGTCTTGGGGACAGTGAAAATCCAAACCAAGATTGGGCCTGGACAACACGAAATAGATTTTCATGTCTTGGAGGTCCCTGCATCTTTCAACATGCTTTTGGGGCGACCCTGGTTGCATCAGGTGAAGGCCGTTTCATCTACTCTGCATCAAATGGTGAAATACCCCTATGGAAAGGGAGTAGCCATTGTTTTTGGGAACTCATCAATCCATCCCCCTCCGGAGGTATCTACGCCAGTCCTGGAGATTGAACACGGCATGGAGGATATGTTTATATCGGGATTTACTTTGGCTGAGGCCCGGGTGGTGCAAAACATAATGGCTGTGAATGAGGGTTTGTATGTCAGCGCTCAAGCCGTCTACCTCATGAACAAGCTACAGCATATCCCGGGGATGGGATTGGGAAGAAGCGGCCGGAAAGGTGTCGCAGCGTTGGCCGAAGTGCCACATAATCCACATACCTTTGGATTAGGTTATCTGCCTACCAAAGAAGACTGGACGAGGAAAGGAAAGGAAATGGCCAGCAGGGCCAGGGCGAAGCAGGCTGGGAAGCCTTTTGATCTAATGCATAGGCCCATCTGGGGTACCCTGAACGGACGCTTCGTCCGGGAGGGGGAAGATTTTCCATTTTGCGGCTTCCAGAACCATGGTTGAACGCGGAGGGGAAAGCGCGTACCAGGTTTCGAAATCTTCTTCGACCTGCAACTATCTGGGGATGACGTTGCTGCAGAGCAGACAGACCCAATAACTGAGTTTGAGCAGAATACGGCAGAGGATCCTGAGGGCACTGAATTGGAAATGGGGGTAGCGCTGGCATGTCTCCTCTCTGATCCTCCGATCGACCAGGATTGCTTGGGGAATAACGTCGCGGTTTCCGTGATTGGAGATGAAACGGCTGCGGGCCAACCAGCAGCTATCTTGGACGCATCGATCGCACCCTCTCTCATTTGGCAGTACGAGGAGGGATTCTTATCCAGCAGTTCCGGGTCAGGTAGTGAGCCGGAATCTGATTCCACCGAGTCTTCTGAGTCGGAATCAGGTTCCAGCTCGACTGAGTCTGAGTCTGGTACTCCTGGGGGTGTCAACCCGGATGCCACAGTCTTGTCCAGGTCGTCTTTTTCCTTTTCATTTGAGTCTGTTGTAACCGATGAATCAGACGATTTGGATGAACTTAATGAGAATGAGGTGAATGTGGTTTCCGAGTACTTTTCTGTGCCCCTAATTTATTGCATTAATTCAGACTTTCAAAATTTTGATCAAAACGACGAGGACGAAGTTCCTCCGGTTTTACAACGTCTAATTGAGCAAGAGCAAGAGAGGTTTGTTAAACCCTTAACGGATGAAATCATTTCTGTGAATATTGGTACTGAGGAGGACCCGCGGCTGGTCCAGATCGGGTCCACGTTGTCTTCGGAGGAACGCGAGCGCTTAGTCGCTTTATTAAAAGATTTCAAAGATGTTTTCGCGTGGTCCTACGAAGACATGCCTGGAATCGATCCTGAGATTGTACAGCATCGGATCCCCCTTGACCCTGAGGCCCGACCTATCAAGCAGAAGCTCAGAAGGATCCGCCCGGATTGGGCACTCAAGATCAAAGAAGAGGTCACCAAGCAAATTGACGCAGGCTTCCTGCTAGTATCAGAATATCCCACTTGGTTGGCCAACATAGTGCCGGTGCCGAAGAAAGATGGCAAGATCCGGGTGTGCGTAGACTTCAGGGATTTAAACAGAGCCAGTCCGAAGGACGACTTTCCCTTGCCACACATTGATGAGCTAGTGGACTTTACAGCAGGGCATGCACTGCTCTCGTTCATGGATGGCTTCTCGGGCTATAACCAGATCGTGATGGCACCAGAGGACAGAGAGAAGACTGCATTCACCACCCCGTGGGGAACATACTGCTATCGGGTCATGCCGTTTGGGTTGAAGAATGCTGGGGCTACTTATCAACGGGCCGCGACCACAATACTACATGATATGATCCACAAAGAGGTAGAGGTGTACGTGGACGACATGATTGTCAAGTCCAAAGAAAGAGAGGGCCACTACACCGCCTTGCGCAAGTTTTTCCAAAGGATCAGGGAATTCAGGTTGCGGTTAAACCCTCAGAAATGTACGTTTGGTGTTACAGCGGGAAAAATGCTGGGGTTTCTGATCACACAAAGGGGCATCGAGGTCGACCCTTCCAAAATCAAGGCCATCTTAGAAATGCCACCACCAAAGACTGAAAAAGAGGTGCGAGGCTTTCTGGGTAAAGTGCAATTCATAAGACGGTTTATTTCAAAACTAACCTTGACTTGTGAACCACTTTTTGGTCTTCTGAAGAAAGGCAAGAAATTCCAATGGGACGGCCGATGCCAAGCTGCATTTGAACAGATTAAAGAATATCTACAGAACCCACCCGTTTTATCACCACCAGAATCAGGGAAACCGTTGATTTTGTACCTGTCAGTGACTGAGACCACGATGGGCTGCATGCTTGCACAAGAATCAGAAGATAGGGTGGAGAAAGCCATCTATTATTTGAGCAAGAAAATGCTAGAGTATGAAACCCGGTATACGCCGCTGGAAAAGGCTTGCTTAGCTCTGGTATGGGCTACCAGGAAGCTGCGGCACTACCTGTTAGCTCACTCTGTAATGTTGGTTTCGCGACTTGATCCCATCAAATATCTTTTCGAGAAACCAGCGCTTACGGGTAGGCTAGCTCGTTGGTTGCTGTTGCTCTCCGAATTTGATCTTACATATGTGACGCGCAAGTCAGTAAAGGGCAGAGCAGTAGCAGAGTTCCTTGCCGACCATCCGGTTGAGGGGGATGAAGCAGTTGAGTACCTATTCCCAGATGAAGCAATTCTGCATATCGACGAGGAAAGTTGGACAATGTACTTTGACGGAGCGTCAAATCAACATGGGTATGGGATAGGAGTGTTGCTGATAGCACCCGACAATTCCCGTATCCCTCTAGCCTTCAAACTCCGTTTCAAAGTCTCAAATAACGAAGCAGAATACGAAGCGTGCATTGCTGGTATGGAAGCAGCCCTGGAATTAGGGGCAAGACGGCTGGACGTCATCGGAGATTCGAATCTTGTTGTGTCTCAAGCTAAAGGAGACTGGAAAGTAAAAGAAGAAAATATGATGATGTATCACCAAACCTTGGATTTGCTGATTCCTCGGTTTGAAAAGTTAAGTTTTACTCATCTACTAAGAGAGAACAACAAGTTCGCAGACGCTTTAGCAACTCTATCATCCATGATAGACATCCCACGTGGAGTCCGAATGCGTCCAGTCATTATCGACCAGAAATTCGCACCTGCCTATGAGTCGATTGCAGCCATAGATGAAGTTCAGGACGAACACCCCTGGTATTACGACATCTGGAACTTTTTGGAAACAGAAACATACCCGCCAGGGGTAAATGCCAAAGACAAGAGGGCAATCAGAAGAATGTCAGTCCAGTTCATCATCTGCGGGGGTAAACTGTATAGAAGAGGTCATCTGGGAATGCATAAATTGTGTGTTGATGCTGAAGAGTCCAAACGTCTGATGGAAGCCATCCACGGGGGTGAATGCGGTGCACATATGAATGGGGTGATGTTGGCTAGAAAGATCCTTAGACAAGGTTATTATTGGTCCACCATGGAGGAGGATTGTATCGGTTTCGTCAGGCGATGCCACAAATGTCAGATTCATGCAAATCGCATGAACATTCCGCCGTCAAAGCTGTACAACATGACTTCGCCATGGCCTTTTTCTGTCTGGGGAATTGATGTGATCGGAGCCGTCACGCCGAAAGGGTCAAATGGGCATGAGTTCATCCTCGTAGCGATAGATTACTTCACAAAGTGGGTTGAGGCCCAATCTTATGCAGTGTTGAAAGCTTCACACGTTGCAAAATTCATCAGAAACAACATCATCTGTCGCTACGGAGTCCCGAATGAAATAGTTTCAGACAATGGTTCCCACTTCAAGAAGGAGGTGATTGACTTGTTGGAGAAATACAACGTGGCTTTTCATAAGTCGTCTACTTACCGGCCGCAAACCAACGGAGCAGTTGAGGCCGCCAACAAGAATATCAAGCGCATATTACAGAAGATGGTGGAAACCTACAGGGACTGGCCGGATAAGTTGCCGTTTGCTCTATGGGGCTACAGGACTTCGATCAGAACTTCTACTGGGGCGACTCCGTACTCATTAGTCTATGGGATGGAGGCCGTTCTACCAATTGAGATCGAGGTCCCATCATTGCGAGTATTGGCCGAGTGCCAGATAGCCGAAGCGGATTGGCAGCAAAGCAGGTTTGAAGAACTCATGCTCTTTGATGAAAGGAGATTGAAAGCACTGTACCACGTTCAGGGTTATCAACGCAGAATCGCCCGGGCTTTCAACAAGAAGGTTAAGTCCAGGAACTTGAAAGAAGGAGATTTGGTACTCAAGACAACCGAGCTCCCATCCACGACCCAAGGGGCAAGTTCAGACCCAATTGGACTGGTCCCTACATCATCAAGTCAATCTGGTCAGGTGGAGCTGTGGTTCTGATGGATCTAGATGGCTTGGAGTTTTCCCAACCGATCAATATGGACAAGTTGAAGAAATACTACCCTTGAGAGGCTCGCTAGGCCGAAAACCCGAAAGGGCGACCTAGGCAAAACTCAGAGCATAGAAAATTTGAAAATTATAAAAACTGAGCTCGCAAGGTTGAAAACCCGCAAAGGGCGGCCTTGGCAAAAGTTAGAGCGCAAAAGGAGAGCAAAAACACTCGAGCGAACCTAACCCTGAACTACGTAAGACTTGATTCCCATCTTTGGGATACGTAGGCAGCTTCATCTTGAAGTTCAGTCACAATCTTTTCCCCGATCAACTTAGTCCATTTTTGATCACCTCAGTCATCTTCATTCATCAGCATTCACTACTGATCTCCGGTACAGTGCTATGCAAACTAGGGGCAACTTTCCGTTGCAATGGAATGTTGCGGTGTCATCCAGACTAGGGGCAACTTTCCGTTGCTATTGAATGGCTGAGGCCCTTTTTCAGACTAGGGGAAACTTTCCAGTTGCTAGGATTCGGGGTTGTGTATCTCAGTGACAGATTTCAGGCGTGTCCAGTTCTGATCCATATCGAAAATAGTTTTGAAAAGTTTTCATAAAAGTTGACTTTGTTCAAATTAATCTTTTCACAACTAAGACCATTTTTGGACCAAAAGCGGAGGATTTTCAGTACCACAACCTTCAATTTCATTAATTTCAAAACAAAGTTCTTTTGCTCTTGCATACAATTGAAGTTGTTTTTCATTATGCTCACGCTAGACAACTTTGAAAGTACTAATAAAGCAATAAATCTGGGGCATAGTCTAGTCAGGTGTCCCTGCGCCCCCTCCCAGAGCTAGTCAAAGCTTCAGATGCCAACTTAGGCCCAGCTTGTATGACCGAACTAGCGCGGAGTATGGAATGGGAGATAAAATATACAGTGAGTCAAGCCGATCAGACGGATCCCAGTATCCTGGAACTTGCTGTAACTCATCGCTGAAAGATTAAGCCAGGGACGGCGCCATGCAATGCGATCTACTGACAAGTTGCGCATCCATTCGAACCACCAGCTCTCAGCGGGAGCATTAACTAGGCGTTGCCGAAAGAAGTAGCCGCGGGCTGAATAGGCAGGGCAAGAGTCCACAACTTGCAACTTCTCCATCAACTATATCTGGGGGAGGGATGAAAAATGAGAGAATAAAGAATAGAGAGATGTACGACGAGAGAAAAGTAAGATAAGGGTTTTGCGAGAAAAGTCGAGCCCGAGGGTCGAGTGATGTAAGCAAATACAAGTGAGCTAGGGTGGGAAACATTACCTATAGCAGTAGTGGACTCCCGGCAAATCTGGTTGTCTCCCGGCAGTAGAAGGCATCCAGGCCTATCAATTTTGGATACACTCCATTATCCAGATAGTCCATCCGAAGTACATCGTGTTATATTTTTGCTTATCGAGTTGTTGTTTTTGCTTATTGAGTTGTAAGTTTTGTCGAGCTGTCGCGTTTTGCGTTTTGAGTTGTTACTTTTTGATTACACAATTTTGTTAAGTCTTGTCTATTGAGTCGTTAACATTATTGTACTTTGTTTATCGAGTTGTAAACTCGCTAAGATTCTGTTTTATTTCTTAGTGAGTCGTTTTGTTTTGCTTTGTTGCGTCGGTTCCCCACCTAACCCGGTAAATACATGAGGCGCATTTCCATTCAATTCCATTTTGTGCAAAATAATGCGATGCGATGCTGAGAATTTCAAATACAACATCTTTTCAAAAGCTGTTTCATTTCATCATGTCTTACAAAAATAAAGGTACAAGTTTTACAGAAAATAAAACTGCCTAACAAATGTGCAAAGTGCTACAAACTACTAGCTAAAAGGTAGAATAAAGCAGGAAATAACATCAGTGCCCTCGGGAGCGAGAAGGGGGAGGCCCCCTCATCCTTTTCTGCGGGATAATCTCTACATCATCATCACCATCTGGATCGGAGCTGTCATCCTCCGGATCCCCCTCAGGCTCGTCTCCGCTCTCGGAACCAAGACCAGGGCCTCCCTCTCCAGGAGATGCCTCTGACACATGATCTGCGATCTCCTCCTCGTCATCCTCGACGATGGGTGCCCTGCGTCTGCGAGACGACCCTCCTTCGCCAGCTCCTCGATGAGACCTGGATGGCCCAGCTCCTCCAGTCCCTAGTACCTCGGGTAGGTCTAGCACCTCGACCTCTCTGCGAGGGCCCCGGTGGCCTGGCCCGTGATGAAGCATATACGGGAGGCATCTGAAGATGCAAAGTGCAATACATCAGTTCAAGCATAAAAAGCAGGGGTAAATGCAGAATGTGAAAAGGGTGTGTGTCAGATGTGCTCTACACAGTCTATCAATATAGCAGAAGGTCTAAAGCTAGAGCAGCATCAGAAACATGCTAGTACAGGGAAAATGAAGAGTACCTCTACACCCACGATGCTCATCTGCGTCTCCCTCCGAAGGATCATGCCCTCGAATGTGGCTAGCATCCCGAGCAGCTCGTCCGTATATTCAACAGGAGGCTGCGAATACAAATGCAAAACTATCAGTAACGGATCAATGTTCAAATATCTGACTGATAAATCAAAGCTGAGAAATATACCGGGGGCGAGTCAGGGTCTCTAACATATCTGTGATCAGGCAGAGGAGGCTCTAGCGGAATCTGGTAAGGCGTCCCAAATCGCCAGTTCGTCAACTCGGTCGGCATGTCTGGCCACCCTGGATGATCAAGAGACGGAGGGATCGGAGGGATCGAACTGCCCCCACCTCTGGATCTGCCAGCCCTGCTAGAAGAAGGGATATCTGTAGCATGGGCGCGACTCGAAGACGGTGCACCAGTAGAGGTCCGTGCCGGAGCCCGCACTCCCGTCAAGCGGGGCATCAAATATATGCGGCGGTAGGTGGCGTAGTTCCCATCGAGATGATGCAACAAAGCATCACTGCCCTGCATATACTGCTCGACCTCCTCAGGGGATAATCTATCAGCAGTCCGCATGGTGTCTGGAGGCACAGCAGGAGTGTCCTGAGAATCGCCCCCCCATATCTGACGCTGAAAGCGTTCCCCCAGGAACCAAACCCTGCCGACTGGTCCCTCGAGCAGGAATCTATACTGACAACAACTCGACGCTCCAGGGTACAGAGTCTCGAGCTCGTCACCGAAGACTGCCCAAGGCTGCCAGGTGATCTGTGGATAACCAGTATACAAATCAGTCAGAAATCAGATATACAGAGCAGATCAAAGATAAAAATAAAAGGAACTGAGAGTTCAAGCAATACCTCTGTCGCTCGAACAGTATCAAAGTATCGTCGCAGAGAGGAGAGAGTCTCTCGAGGCCTCGCCAGATGCTCGCCCTCAAACATCAAAGAAAATGGAGTCATAGGAGGTCCCACCACCTCCATCTCCGGGGCCAATGTGGGGAAGTACACATACACCCACAGCTGAGAAAGGCAATGCAGAGTGTGAGTACAAAGTGCTAAAGGCAGAATACAGAATGCAAAGTGCGCCGTGTGTGTGCAGTGAACAAGTAATGAGGAGCAAAATGAAAATCAAGAGGACGGAATGTACCTCCCAGGCTCTCCAGTAGCCGCCAAGTAAGTCCCCTCGTGTGCGAGAGACTGCGCTCATGTAGCAGTAAAGGGTAGCCAGGCCAGCGCCGCCCCAATCATACTGGCTCACCTGTGATAGGTCCACTAGAGCGCTCAGTAAGTACAACCCTACCATGTTCCCTCTATCGGCGAACAAGGTGGTACCGAGGAGGTACATAAGGAAACCACGGGCGTACTGCTCCGCCTCCTCAGGAGTCTCAGGCTCCATCTGTGGCCGCCGGAAATAGGAAGCAAACCAGGAGTATCGGACTCTCCCCGAACCTCTGTCTACAGGCGGGTGTGTCCCCAACAAATGCA